>JAFVLL020011323.1:0-36372 GCA_021397915.2 Tor tambroides
GTTACTGTCCCATTGCTGTGACAATGGCTAGCATTGTGGCCGCTGCCCTCAAAGGGAGCACCTCGTTCTCCTTTATCTCTCTGAACATGGGATGATTGCCTGCGCTTGCATTCCAGAGACAGGTAGTTGGAACCTGGATGGGAATGGGGTGGTGGGGGTTGGGGTTGTGGTAAGCGGGGTGGGGGCTCGTTGTGAGTGGCTGGGCGGTGTGAGGAAGACTGTGAAGTGGTTGGTGGGGAGGCCACGCGCAAGGCCAAACTTTTGGGGCGCTGAATAACCACTATGCGCTCGTCAAGAGGGAGCGGAGGCATCTGGGGCTGAGCGAAGCTGTGTGGTTAGGATGCAAAAAGAAAAGAAAAAAATTAATATTACAGTGTTCATTATAGTAATTGTGTAATTTTTGAAAATACGCACATAGAAGACACACAGTATTGCACATACAGTTAATATTAGTCGCAGCACACAGAATTACATCAACAATTGTGATGAGTTAAGCACAGAAGACAGTCTTCTGTTAGTCATTCACAACCTTACTAGTTATTAAACACTATGAAACAATAAAGAACAGCACAAGGGTATGTCACAGACTTGTCAGTAGGAGAAATCCTAAAATAACAGAAAAATCTTTCTGACCCAGTACCCTTGTTAACAAATTCTAGGGGTTCAGATTTATCGAAGGCATAAAATAATCCTTACAAGCATAAAAGCAAACCGTGTAAAGAACTGTATAAATTAGGAGGCATCTTTGTAGTGATGTCGCATCAGGGTAATATTGACATAATTTGATAATACTCTGCATGCTGTATTCTTGGTTATCACACCTGTCCTGCAATACATCATCCTTGTCTTCTTGACTGTTTATAAAAAGTCATTGTTTTGCTAGAGATTATTAAGACACGCATTTACAGAGTTTATTTCGAAAACATCTGTTATAGTCAAACATGTAACGAAATGTAAATGGAATAATGTTATCGTTCTTCTAATAATAGAGATATAATCTGATGGCTGCACTAATCACCTCTCCACAGAGCAGAGAAGATCAGCTCATTATTCTAAATAATGACAGTTTGAAACGTTTGTATTAGACATTATGAAATGTCAATGAAAAGACCAAGAGAAGGTTAAAGGAATAGATTAGTTAAAAATGAACATCTAGCCATTATTCTTCCTCCAAACCCGTACACCCTTCTTTCTTCTTCAGAACACAAAAGGAGAGCATCTGTGTTTTCAGAGGTATTGAGACTGGATAATGACTTGGAATATGTACAAGTTATATTGACCACTTTTATAATGTATCTGCATCCTTTATGACCCTTTAAAAGCCTCAGTCCCTCATCATCGTCATTGCATAAAAATATCATGGAAAACAGGCTTCTCTTTGTGCTCCACAAAAGAAAGTAAGTCATTTGGGTTTGGAATGAAAAGAGAATGAGTAAATAATGACAGAATTTTCATTTATATTCCTTTAAGAATAAATTACAAAAGGGTGAAACCAGAAAAAAGAATAAAGAAAAGGATGAAAATGTGTGTGTGTATGTGTAAAAGAGAATATAAAGCAGCTCAGAGAGAACAGTTACAGGATGTGACATGGCTGGATCATCCATAGACCTCGTGGAGGAGGGGGACATGCACAACAGCACTTCAGACATATACCCCAACACAACACCCACCCACCCACACACACACACAGACCCCAGGACAGAGCCAGCACACCATGCTCTTATTTCCACATGCATACATTCACGCACAGAGCCTGGTGATGGTATCCTCATCCTCTTTGCTTTTTTCAGTCTTGCCTTTTGTAGCCTGTGGTAGTGAAGGGGGTGGGTGGTTACATTGACCCAGATTTGTCATATTGCAAGTCAACATTACTCCAATCACTTCAACTCAGACACTAAACACCTAAACACCTTATCAGCAGTATTTCACACAGAAACCACATGTGTAATGTTTTTTTTTAAATGAATCAAGTCCAGCAGTGGAACAGCAGCACACACTTGGGCATCAGCATGTGCTTGTGTCAGAGATGTACGGCATCAGCACTGATGAGCTCAGGTACCGGCTGAGCGCAAAAACAACTACAAACAATGATCAGGTTTCATTGATATCACCACAAAGAACAGTGTGTGGTTGTGTAAATACAGTAATGTTGCAGCAAAATGGTAAGTGAACCATGAAAACAAACATGCACTGTATACATCACTGAAAGACAGAAAAAAGAAAGAAAGAATGAAAGCTCATAATGGTCATGGCTGATTTTGTCCCCACACTTTATAAAATTGTCATATTAAATATTCATCTGCTGGTCAATTATCAGTCACCTACAAAATACTGTAACAAAAAAGTGTCAGTGCAAGAATTAGTTTAACAAATTAAACGTCACTTGAATGGATCAACTAGAATGATTGCCCCCCCAATCAATGTGTAATAAGAATGATACTTCTGAACACATTAACATTTTTCATTATTTGTGCTTAAACTAATTGTTATTTGAGCTAATTAATCGCCATTTCGTGAAGTCATAACGAACAAAGTGAAGGCCAGATAGCCCACACAAGCATTTCAAGCTTTATTTAGGCTACCTCATATAATCACGTAATAAGTACGTGTAATAAGCACGTAGTAAATATCTATCTTTAATTTAAAAGCAGGCGTATATAATTTTCCGGCATGTTTTACATTCAAGTCAACAGTCTGCGACAGACACATGGGCCTGCTCAACTCTTTGCCTAATGAAGAAATGAAATGACTGCATTGTTTTAAACCATTATAAAAATTGTGTGAAGGTTCAAAAGATAAGAAGGTGAAATCCACTGGAATGATTTCGCGCATCGCCACACGTCATTACGTTCATTGCCTCTGAATTTCCAGTTTCTCTCACTGGAAAGCAGAATCACAGCACTAATTGGGAGCCTTTGTTTCTGACGTTACTACAACTGTGCAAGCAAAAATGCGCTTAATGCAACGTCTGAGCAAACGCTTACATTGATGATTCACCAAAAGAAAAAATATATATATATTAAAAGCACAATGTTATCCAGGCCTACAGTCACTGAAAGGGAAAACAAGAACATCCGCCACAGATTTGCAACTGTATTGACTGTCACTTGTTAGGCCACGCTGATGCTGTCACGCAAATTCGGATGCGCTTTCACAGTGGTCCAGTGTCTCTTCACCATTTGAGCTCAGTTTCACTACCTTTTCAGTGTGAATGCTAAAAGAAACGATGCTTAGGCTTATATTTCAAATGCATTTGCATTACAATTCGAACGTTTTGCGTAGATTTATGATGGGTATACTTATAGACAAGATCTAAAATGTTAACTAAGGAAGGTTTTTATTATCATTAATTTTTTTATATGAATAATAGCTGCAGCAAAACTCGCAATTTCTCACTGGGCGACATTTTGTTGAAACAAAATATTAAGTAGCCATTAAGTAGCCTGCCCTTTATTGCTGGAAACACACAGACACATGATTGCACATTATGAAGGCCTCAAAAATAAAACGAGGAGAAAAAAACGACTTACGTTATAAGCTGTACGTCCGTTGTATCGTCATGTTTTGTGATAAATGAGATCCTTGTGTTTCTCCGCGCGACTCCGATCCAGTGCTCGAGACATTTACATAGCTGCAGTTATCTATGGTCTGCCTTAATGTGCGGGTTACACATTAAAAATCCAGTGATGTCCATCGGTATATGACATTCAGGCAGTTTTTCCTCATACTGTTCAGAGAGCTTGTCCTCACAAGTGCACACTATTAACACAATAACAATGAGTATGCCAGCGCAATGCAATGTGCGCTTCTGTGTACTGTGCTTGTGCATGAGACAGCGGGCTATGTGGGGGATGAGGGGCGGGGTTTCGGTGCAGGTGACATCATCCTAGACCAATGACAAACAACATGTGACGAAACGCTGCCCATATAACGTAGCTGATCCAAAACATGCAGTATTTTTTACGCGATATCTAGTTTGTAAGAGAGATTTTTTTTTCAAATAATCTTTGAAATCTGAAGTTTCAAAATGACAAAGATATTATTTGCTTAACATTCACCTTGACTCTTAAAGGGATCACCCAAAACTAAAAATTCTTGGACCTTAGTGTTCTTCAGACAAAGTATATTCTTTTTATGTTCTGGACAAAGAAAGAAAGAAAGAAAGAAAGAAAGAAAGAAAGAAAGAAAAAGGTAAACTGTAAAAAAGGGCATTCTTTTTTGCTTTACACCTTATTTTATTTTATTCCACAAAACGCCTATAGATGGCAGCAGAGTATTCATTTCTTCAATCACAGTCCAGTGATCAGAATCCCATAGAGATGAGCAACAAAAAATAAGAAAAATGCATGGCAAAAATATGTAATGTATATATGTACAAATTTCAATTCCGCTCAGTCAGACTTTAGAACAACTTAAATCTGCAGACAATGCAGGCAAGACTGCTAAACAGCATATTGCAGTCAAATTTAGTAAACAGTTTGACAGCCACTGCTAAATGATCGCATAACATTTTCAAAGACTGTTTATCTGGCTTGTACTGGAGTGTGATTTGAAAATGTGATTTCATTGCCCTCCTCTGGAGCTTCAAGAAACAGTATTTGCCCACATTTACAGTACTGTGCATTTTGTTTGCAATTGGTGTTAAAAGTATAGTCCACCCAAAAAGGAAAAGTCTGTCAACATTTACTTACACTCATGTTATTCCAAACCTGTATGACTTTCTTTCTTCTATGGAACTTCAAAGAAGATATTTTGAAGAATTTTGGAAGTCAGTGGCTACTGTCTACTGTTTGGTTCACCACGTCCTTATCATCTTCTGTGATCAGCAGAAGAAATCCATACAGGTTTGGAACAAGTTCACCTGCTACATGGTTTCCTGATGTGTTATCTTTTTGGTAATGAAAAGTTTTAGTTTCTGTTTTAGTGATTTATTTATGGAATTCAGTTCACTTTTTCCTGATACAGAAATTCCCACATCCCTCTCTATGTGTCAAATGAGAATGACCTGTAATTCGGCAGTAATCCCAAAGACGTGTTCTTTTTTATTATTATTATTATTACATCCCTGTAAAGATGCACTTATTTTTAGTTCATTTTACAGTAATAGGATTTATACTGACAGGTATATTGTAGGTATAATGTATTCAACAGGTGCATTTGGCATCTGTGATTAATTTATTGAGTGATCTAAACATTGCAACCACCATGAAAGAACTCATCCCATGTTTAAATCTGACTGGTGCCCTCATCTTATGTGAGAATGCATCGTTTTTAACAGAGGTTTCCAAAAGCACTGCTCATATATTTGCATGCAAAACTTTTTAATGAGGAAAATTTACTGAATGCACATACGTTTCAATATAATTATGCGAATTTTTAAAATACAAATTTATATTTTACAGTTATATTTTACACACACACACACACACACACACACACACACACACACACACACGCATACTGTCAGGTTTGATTTTTGTTCTGTTTCTTTCATGAGCCTAACACAAAAATAACTGATTTACTAAGACGTTATTATTAAAAACAAACAAAAACCTGCTTATTTAGCATGACGAATTTACATACAAGACTTTAATTTTAAAACAAGGTGTGAGTAAAAGACTTTTATTTTAAAGCTCTATGTGAGAGAGGCAGAGGAAGTCGATCCACAGCCTGGTTTCACATTTCTCTTGAACGCAAACAACACTGGCGTCCGGCGCTGCTGCGGTACCTGTCGTGACCGCCCGACTGTACGGTTTTTCACGGCTCACAGATGTAATTCGTCGCGTACCACCGACTGGAACCGACCAATTTACAGCCATTAACAACCGGGCTACGGTTAGGACGTGTTCTTACAATCATACTGTCAAAATATCTGCGACTTTTTTCGAAGTCACACGGCCAGCTAACGCGCGTTAGCAGGTTAGATGTGATTTTCAGAGGCGCAGAGAGCCAGTATACGAGCATCTCCGCGATGATTTTGTTTATGGATCGTTAGTTTGTCACCTCGAGACGACATCAGGTGTTTGATTTGGTTTTGAAACGGACGTGTTGACAACTGTATGACGGCTCATTACTCGGAGTAACGCGGATCTGAGCGCTGCTTAGTTGGCTAACTGGAAGGAGCAGCTCGATAACATGCTGTAAAGTTGTTTTGTGTGCTAAGCGGGACTTTCATGTGTCTTTCCTCAGGCTTGAGAAGAAGAAACCCGTACTTAATTTTTGACATTACAGATGCAGAACAATATACAGCCGAACATTGATAGTTACGGCTAAATTAGGGACCCTTTTGCCACCCGGCCTAATAAAACTTGGAAGTCCTCGGACTCGATTTTGCACCTTTGTGCTGGGAGCAATTTTGTTGTTTTTCATTAGCTGACGGGTTCAGATTAATCTGTCTCTTCTTTAATGCTGTAATTTACCCGAAAATTTACTACGTTAACACTAGAAAATCACATAGGAAGTCGGCATTCAATGTTGACACCCGCCGATAGGGTTCGTCGAAATTTTTCAAAAAAATTGACGTTCCTGCCGAGACTAGTAAACAAACTATGACTTAATGACGGGACTTTTTTAAAAGCTAATCTGTACTGGTTTGGGGACTCACGCCGAACTCAGGGGCTCTTTACAAGCTGGACTTCGGACACTTCTCATCGTGCTGTGCCGATGTCACTTTTGATTGAACTGTGAGAGCTGTGAACACGTTCAGTTTCAGAAAATAAACTGTTAAATCCAACCTCAGAAGATGTCGACCAGGACACCACTGTTACCCATGATTGACTCCACTGGCCAGGTGAGTCTTATCCTTCTGTTTTTAAAAAACACAAACATCATCGACCCATTTACTGCAAGTTTTGTTTGGTTTTGGTTTCCTAATCGGTCATGTCAGATCATGGCTTAGTTAGCTACATGCAGCTTATGATTCTCTAGTTTACCTGTTAACACAAAACCTCTTCAGCTGCTTGTTTTTCACAGCAAAAACGGTATAATAATAGTATTGTTGTACAAACAGGAAACAACGCAACAGTCTTAACTAATAGGTTTCCTCTTTACCACAAAAAGAAGAGCCTTGTGTTTTCAAAAATGCTTGTTTTGAGATGTCAAGAGTTTATTCCAGATATTACTTTGCCATGTTGGCTTCGCTGTGATTTCTTTAGTTATGTAGCATGTCTCCTGTTTACTTTCTATACCCTTGCAGAAAGTTCAGCGGTTGGGAAATTTAATATAGATGTGGTTGCCTTGTTCTGGTTTTTAACTCAAGTCAGTTTTACTTACAATAGCTTATACATTGTTTCAAAGTAGCGTGATAGAATACATAAAAATACATTTTGTGATGATATAAACACTCATCCGGGGTTTGCTATACTGTATGCATCGCTTTGGCTGAGTGTACTGTATGATGCGAATTATCTTGGGTATACTTATGTATATAGAAAGCTGTGCAATGATATAGTTTACGTTTTGTGATGATATAAATAATCAGTATGCGTGTAAAGTTAGATAAACTTATAGTAGTTGGTGGTTGGAGTTTTTGTGAATGAAGTTGGATCAGTAGTTTATAAAACCACTGTTTTTAGGTGTATATGTAGTTGTGCATCATTTTTCTATCTTATTTTTCATAGGTTTAGGTATTCATCGAGGTTTAATTGATGCTGTGCATTAGAGGAATTCCTCACAGGTTACACTTGAGATGCAAGTGGTCTGTTTTGATCTGAGCTCAGATCTTGAAATCTTTGTTTGGCCTAAACCCATAGAAAGAACCCTAGTAGCTCTCTCTAAAATTAATCACAGCGGCTAGCTTGTTTCTGAGGTCAGTTTTAACCAAAAAAACTGATCCTCTTTCAGTGACTCACTGGCAGAATTGTACCAGCAGTAAGCAGCTTGCAGCTGAAATCTCATGAGACTGATTTGGAGTCAGTTTGAGTGTATGGTTTGTTTATAGTGGAGATGAAATGTTTGTTGAATTGTGTCTCTTGCCAAGCCATACCCAGTCTTACTTGTGATTTGCAGTCTGAAAATGTTGGTCAGCGTTTTTCCCTCAAGAACTTTTCATGTGGTTTGAGGGAATCAAATATAATCTGTTTGGCCTGATGTAGTGTAATGTTTTTTAATCATCTCAGGCTGCTCTCCATGTAAATCTTTTTTAGGTCAAATAAAGACTTATTTTATTTACTCCTTAAGCATTGCTTGGAGTTGTTTCTGGCTTTCTGGGCAAAGATTTGAGATCCAGGGCTCTGTCAATCTGGACTGGCATTTCCAGTCAGGCATGGTTTGGGGAGTGTCATGGAGGTGTGTTTTTATTTTGAAATTTTAGTTGATCTTCGTGCACAATGTGTTTGTGAAGACTTACCTAACCAGATACTGAAGGATCTGCAGGGTAATGGGAGAAAATCCTAATCCCAATATTCCCTACAAAACAGATTTTGAATTGTCATCCTTCAGCTGTTTTGGTCTCACAAGTCCTCACATAGCCTATTTTCTCATTTGATTTAGTTTGAAATCATGTGTTCTAACAGATCACCTGTAGTTTGAGCTTGACTCGGGAGTCTCAGTCTCTCTGAGGCTGAAGCGTCGTAGTGTTTCACCGATGGGGGGATGTTCAGCTGGCGTCTATTTGTGTACTGGCTGCTACCTCCCTCCTCTTGAAATAGTCACGGTGTGATAAAAATACTGATAAATGACAAGCTGGCTCACACCCCTTCTTTATTCCCCCTCCCCCTTGTGCCAGTCTACCCCGCTGTTTTCCCCGGCGTCTCAGACAGTTGCCTCTCACGTGGAGCCACTGCTTCTCCGTGACCTTCTAGTGCACGGAGCGCCGGACTTCAACGTGGTTGTGAGCTGTCGCTCAGCAACATTCTCGCAATCGGTATCCTCTTTTGGGGGTGTGTTGCGTCTTCGGGGTGGTTGTCCTATCCTTGTCAGGTATTAGTCATTCACGCAGACCTGACTGTCTTCCTTCGAGCCTCTGTAATTAAAACCGGCAATTCAATAGGATGTGTGCACCATGTGTAGTTGTTCTTCAACCAGTAGCTCCTCCTTGACACTACAATGACAAAATTGCCTCCCGGCCGACTTGTTTGGTTCTGTTTACATATAGGGGAGAGCGGGGTAACTTGTGCCGCTTTTTACTTAAGCTGTTCTCTAGGGAAGAGAAGTGAGATGAAGGTGAGATTTCAGGATGTTTGCTATCATCTGAAATTGGAACCGCACATTTGTAGTGTAGAGCCACTGAAAAAAAAATGAGACGGCTTTTTCCCACGTTGGGGAAACATTTACATTACAAGATTTACATTTTAAATAAATATAAGCATAAATTAAGGGTAAAAACAATTTCAGGGATCAACGTTAAGGATTTTTTTTACTGACCCAGTCGGGCCAGTGCTTCAAATTTCTACTTGCCCTGCCAACATTTTCACTGGCCCTGCCACAAAAAAATAAAATAGTTGCTGTCATCATTGTTTTTGATCTAGGTTATCTTGTATTCCAATAAATAAGCTTATATGACACCAATATTTTAGATACCAATTAAATTTTACAATTCTCAATTTCAATTTTGATACCACAGCAAAAACCACTAGCTATAAATAAATATAAAGTTCAAACATTATTAAAGACAAGTGAACCGCCAGTAAATAAGAACACATGAACAAATTACAAGTAATAGCACAATTAAATATAGGCCTATAGCACAAAGATAGAAATTAAATGACACTTTGTTTTTAGATGTTCAGGTACAGAAATTGAAAAATCACATAAAATAACATTTGCATATTCTTCACTCTGCACCTTTATTTTTCATAGCCATTTGAGATTAGAAGCACTTCATTATAATCATGAATTGATCAAAACAAAAATGTGCAATCTTTGATTTATATTAGACTGTATAATTTCAAACTCTAAAGCAAAAACAGAATGGGCTGACTTTAGCTTTGTAAAATTATGCTGCATAAAAACATTGCACGAAACAAACAGCAGACGGGCTGAGTGAGACGCAGTTTCACTCTCTGACAGCAGGCGGCGCTTAACAGCAATAATACAGCTTTTACTTGGTTACCACTGTTAAACACAGCAGCGCTGCGCGTATTAACACTCATTTAAATGCATACAGAGGCAAGATGAAAAGAAAACACTATGTAATCTTTTCTGAAAACAACCAATTCCCCTCAGAAACACATTCATATAAAATTCAATATTTGGATTTTCTTCCTATATTTCGTGCATGGTGAACAGTGATCTTGTTCTGCATGCTACAGTAGGCTATTTTCTCCTCTTTGCGTCCGTCTTCAACGTCTCTGACCTCTCTTAGTGGCCGTTTACAAACTAATTATAATAATAACGTAATATTTCCACACAAATGGCATTTTGGAAATTGATTGGAGTGCAGTTTGTGAGTAAGCACGGAACAGAAGTCTGAAATAAAACAAAAATGTCCGGTCGATCGGTGCATCTGTACTCCACTGTATAAATTAAATACAGATTAATCATTGTTAAATCTAAAAGTTACTTGGCAAAACAGGTATTTTGACATACGCTTACTTTTGTATGTATTTGTATTTACCCATTCAGCGGCTCGCTAAGTGTCAGAGACGCGGCTGTCTGTGCGTACTCCTGTTCACACAGAACACAATGGCGCAGTAGTGAATGCAGTTGTCTGCTACCCACTGCTTTTTTAACGCTTGAACTTTAAATTAAAGGCTTAAAAAACATTCAAAAGATAAACTTTGGTGTCAGACAACAGCAGTGACTGATCGGGCCAGTGACAACTGCCTACGTCCCGAAAGGCCCTTCGACGCTGGTTCTAGCCATCGCCCGACTGCTTTTTAATCGCTTGAACTTTAAATTAAAAGGCTTAAAAAACATTCAAAAGATAAACTTTGGTGTGGACGCGCATTGTAACCGTCAGATCGCCAGTGACAAATCCGTCTACTGTCCCGAGCGTCCTTCACGCTGGCCCCAGGCCATCGGGCAGTCCTTATTGTCGAGCCCTCAATTTACTAGTGCATAATCTAAAACTCTAAAGTCTTATTTTGCAGCACTTGATTCATGTTTTCATAAAGAAGTCAGTTTAGTAGTTTATTATTTCAAGTAGGCCTATACACGCACACGTATGTGTGTGTGCTTGTATATATGTATATGTGTATATATATATATATATATATATATATATATATATATATATACATACATACACCCACACACACACACACTTTTTTATTTTATTGATAAATGCATGTAATTGTTGAATTGATATGTCGTATACAATTTTTTAAATACCTGGACACATTTGCTTTGACAATTAATTTCATCTGCCATGTATATTATATATAAAGACCCCTTTATTAAAAAGTGAAATAAATTATGCACCGTTTGCTTAAAGGACTAGTTCACCTAAAAATGAAGATTTTGTCATCATTTACTCACACTCATGTTGTTCCAAATCTGTATAAGTTTCTTTCTTATGTTGAACACAAAAGAAGATATTTTGAAGAATTTTGAAGAACCAAACAGTTGACTTCTGTAGTAGGGAAAGAAATACTATGGAATCAGTGGGGACCATCAACTATTTGATTACCAGCATTCTTCAAAATATCATAAAGAAACTCATACAGGTTTGGGTAACTCATACATGAGGGTAAGTAAATGATGACAATTTTCATTTTTGGGTGAACTGTTCCTTCAAGGAGATGACAGCTGACCCACTGACACATCTTACCCCACATATCCCTGTGTGTATGTCAGATGTTGAACTGCAGGCCTCTTTCTGGAGAGAGACTGAATACTTAAGTCAGTATAGATGGTGAAAAGAACATTTTGAGCAACAGGTCTCAATAGCAACATAAAACTTCAGAGTCATGCCTTGACGGTGAATGCAGTCAGATTGTAGCAACACTAGCATGACACTCAGTCATTTTCTAGAATAATGGCTTTTAGTTTGCTTGGTATGCATTACATATTGTCCCAATAAAATGAGCCCCTCCTGAATGTTTGTCAGCTCTGACGTCTGTGACCAGCCCTCGCTAACCGGGCCATAAACATCAGCAGTGACAAACGATGAAACTAATGTTGCTCAGAACACCCTCAGATTGTTCTCTGACGAATCAGAGAACTCCAACTGGTTCGACTGATGACATAATGAAGAGCCTCAAGTCTATGTGAACTATTAGTCCTAGTAACTGAATAGCCTAAATGAAGGGTTGTGTATTGTAGATATGGAGCTGGATCGTCTGGTTGGTTTTCCCACTGGTGCTAGGTTAAAGGAAATAAAGGTGTTGGACAAAACTGGTTTTTCAACGATACAGGTAGAGCTCGTTCATCTGTAGCTCATGAAAGCTGAGTGTTTGTATACTGCCTTCTTTCTTTGGTTCTAAAGATGGTTTTCATTGATAAGCATCTGTCTATTTCTTAGGATTTAATTAGTCTTTGAGCAGGATTCCACCTGGTTAGGTCTATTCTGTGGCAGAAATAGTGAGTATTTTATAGATGTTTGCTGACGGGTGTGGCGCTGATCTGAACTGCACTGATTTGTGCAGATGTTGTGAAATCACTGCAGAACTCTTTTATCTTGTTATAACACATCAAATGTTACCGGTTGCTATCTTCTAGAGATCCAAAAAAAGGGAAGGACTGTGCCCACGTGTAAGACCGTGTCTCATATGGATGCAGGTTTTTATCTCAGTTGAGGCATCAAATTAAAATTGATTTGAAGCTGTAAATGTGTGTCCAAGATTTTATCTTGTAAAAATCATTGGCAGATTTAAGTCGTTCATTGATCCTGAGCTAAACAATTACTATACTCATGGCTGACTTGCAAAATTTCTTCTGTTCCACTGGTAATGGTTGGAGAGTCCAGAAAAGTTTGGGAATACCTCACATCACACATGACAGAAATATATTTGCCTGATCTCATACATGCTGAGTTTCAGTCTCCCTGAAAAAAGTTATGAACTTCTGGTTGAAAATGAGTCAACCGGTTTAGAAATAATTAAAAGTAGTGAAATTATTAACTACTAATCCAGATTCAATGAGTAAGATCAAATTAAAGTGACATGGTGTTTTCATTTCTTTTTTTATACACTAAGAGAATGAGAGCATAATAATAAAAAAAAGTTAAAAATAAAATTATCTTAGAGGCCTGTTCTGTCTTTTAATGCACACTCCGCTTTTCTCTATATTTTAGTAGTTTAAAGAGCAATAGAGCATGTCAGAAATACTTATCTAACCAGGTTAAAAGGCTTTATCAATCTTATTCATATCAGGGCTCTAGACTGCGACCAAAATGGTCGCATTTGCGCCCATTTTTTGAGAGTGTGCGACTAAAAATTTGGCGTGGTCGCACTTGTGCGAGTGCATGGTCTGCGCTGCTCCAAAGCGTCTGCTTCATACAGCGCGCGCTACAGAGCCGCAGCACATTGTAGTAGGAGAAAGATTTCACTGATCACGTGAAGAGAAGCGCTTTCAGCGCGAGCGCTTTGTGGGTAGAGCTAGGGTTGGGTACCGTTCACATTTGAACCGGTACGGTACCGGTATCGGTACCTGAAATTCGGTACCGGTACCCAACGGTACCTTTTTTCGGTACTTTACTCTGTGTAATAACAAAAACATTTATTTCAGTGAAAAAATAAGTCCCAAACTGTCAATTTCAACATTTTGAACAATAGGGCCCTACAATGTTTTTCTTTTTTTTCCTTCCAGAAATTCTTGTTTTATTTTTTCTGATAATCACATGAAGGCATGAAATTTATTTTTAATCAAATGAAAATGAAATCCTTTTATTTTTTGGCAAACAAACATAGGTTTACTGTTAAAATTAATACATGGAAGAAAAATTGTGTGAATATTCCTTTAAAAAAGTTTTAGTAATGTATTTTTTTCTGCAATTAAGTGGTTAATGTGGTTGTAATAATTATTTTTATCATTTAATTGTTTTATTTAAATTTGACAGTAAATGGAATATATAAAGACGTCCATTATACTGTACAAAAGTAATACAAGAGTAATATATTTGTTACATGTTAAACTGCACTTTTATTTTGACAGGTTGCCGTGAAGTTTCTGTGTATACAGTATGATATGATGCTAGTTTTCTCAAATGAAACTGTAAATTCTCATGAAGTGACTCTCACAGTCTATAAGTTCATGTGTTCATGTAGTGCAGAGACCGAAAATCACCGCGAGTTCACGTGTGCTTCAGTATTAGTGTAAATTAGTAAACAAAACCGCGTCTCCGCCATTCATACATCCCGAGGCTAGCGGAACATGCAGGATTCATATTTAAACCGTCTTTTTGCGTTTTAATATTCACATACACTAGTTCATATAGCGATTCGAATTAAGTGACAAACCTTCTTTTATTCATCCAAAAATTGACGAATTCCGTGGCATTCCGCGCTATAGAGTAAATTCAGTTTTTATGAATAGACTCCGTCATCCTGTCCGTGTTTTCGTGGAAACCATATGACCCTAGAAATGTAAGCACACTTTAGAACATTGTGTGTTGTGTTTTAAAGAGTTGCAGGGGTGACATCATGTCACAGGGTCTCTCTCTCTCTCTCTCTCTCTCTCTCTCTCTCTCTCGTATGCGCCCAAATGCGTTCTCAGGTACCGAAATTTGGTACCGAATGATTTAATGTGAATCGATACTCGGTAGTACCGACGTAATTCGGTCCGTACCCTTAAAAGTACCGAGTTCGGTACCCAACCCTAGGTAGAACCTGGTTTATACTAGAGGCTGACATTTTTTCGGGAATCCCGCGGGATGGGAAACAAAATCGCTACGAATCACGTGATTGGGACGGGACAGGAAAAAAATGTCAGCGGGAGTAGGCGGGACCGGGAATAGTAATGATACCCAACTTTATACACAAATATAAACTGTAAACTGTATATTTTATATAGTATATATTTTATATAGTATATAGTAAACTATAAACTGTATATTTTAATTTTGAACTCAATTTTAGTTATGCTCTCTTCCTGTTTGCTTTGGTGTGGCTGGTTAAGTGAATGACGCAGTCTGTGACGGACAGATCGCGGCTGGTCTATGTGGTAATACAGTACTCGGACAGGACATCCAAACGCTCACCTATCATTCATCGACCTCAAATATGGCTTTTCATCTGAAAGATGTATGTAGTAGCAACTTTACATGGCCGCTCAATATGATGCTAACCTAGAGAAATGTGCTCTATTGAAGTGTGTGTGGTGGAGTGTAGGGATGGGCATTTCAAGCAAAAGTAATATTCGAAAATCGCTGGGAATTATTCGATTATTATTCGACTATTCGAAAATAGCACCCCTTCCCTGTATGCATGCACACACGTCACGTTATTAGGCTAGTGTTACACACCCATAAACAGAGAGAGAGACCAGTCACGCTTTTAATCTGTATGATAACAAACTGTTTTAACCTATCTTTAAATAAATATCTTAACTGAAGCCATATAATGATTGTAACATGCTGAAACATATTAATATAATAAACGCAACAGAATGACAGCACTTATTAACATAGCAGTCTTATTAACTTAGCATAAATCAACTGCTCATAAGGTATTAAACTGCTCAAAATATGTTCAATACTTTCTCTACTTAATTATATCGTTGGGTAATTATTCTGTATATTAACTACGGGCATCAGTGAGCCGTTATTAATTTGCGGAACGTGAAAACGCTTTTGAATGTGTGCGCGCGCGGCGCCGTTTTACTTTCACTTTGGAGATTCGCCGATCACATGTTTATACTATGGAGCGGCACTGTACTTACTACACATACAAGATTAGATGTTTGTCAGTGGTGCTCAGGATCTGCAAATCATTCGCCATCGTCCTACTCTGTTGCTGGTAAGTAAAACTGCATGTACTGTAATGTATATTTGTCTAAATATTCCCCATGTTTTCGGTGCTGATGCGTCTCAGCCGCATCAGCACCGAAAACATGGGGAATATTTAGACAAATATAATCGCACAACCTATTGTATATTCTATGAATAAATCGACTAATCGAATATTCGAAAATCGTGACCCATCCCTAGTGGAGTGTGGAAACTGAATAGCGCGCTCGCTGCAGGACAGGCGCAGGTGAGCTCACTTGCTCTTAAAATCTCCCTAATTTTTGGTCATACAGATAAAAGTAGCCTAATACATCTTTCGAATCTGTAAAGACTCTACGTTTATTTGTGTGCACTCAGAATAACAAGAAACGCTTCTGTAAAGTAATTAAAGCAAACAGGATGCGCTTCTGCCGTCTGGTCTCTGTGAACTTGATCGCTAAACTCCGTGTATGAAAAATATATCTATAGAGAGTGAAATGTCTACTTTCAAATGAAAAAAATTAAAATAGAAAACGTGTGTTAGCAAGGATGATTTACATGAAATTTAATGTGTGCAATGCATGCATTGTTTAAGCTGACTTTCAGTTCAATATAATAACAAAAAAACTACATTTTGGATTTTTATTCAACTAAGGCGGGCACGCTGTGATCTGTACTATATTTTTACTGTAACTGACAGATTTCGGCCAAAAAAAAAAAAAAACACGGGAGTGGGAGGGAATGGGAGTCATTCTTCCGGGAGTGGAACGGGACGGGATTTTCGCCCAGTTTTTTTCGTGGGATTGGGACGGGACGAGATTTTTTTTTTTTTTTTTTTTTTTTTTTTTGTGGGAGTGGGACGGGAGAGGTTTGAAAATCCACTCCCGTGTCACCCTCTGGTTTATACTCGCTGCGTCAGCACGAACGCGAAGGTGCGCGCAGCGGACGGAGCGCAACGGAGGATTTGGTTTTCAAACTAAAGTAAAAGACCGCTTCTTAAACCAGAGAACGTGAACATGTTGGTATTCTTGTAGAAAAACATTCAAGTCCTGTCAGCGACAGCCAGTTTTTAGTTTTTACTTTTTTTTGTTTTCGTTTTGAAAAGCTTGTTATCTTTGCTGTTTACCTCACGTTACGCTATGGAGGCTTTCCTTAATGTTTTTTTATATTATTATTTATTTGATTCCTCAGTGTTTGCTAAACATTCTGTAATTTATTAATCAATACAGCACCTGATGTGTCCTATGCCATGCCTCGTCTTATTCGTTTTTGTTAATAAATGTTATGTAAGTCATTGTAACGTAGCCTACTGTTTTATTAGTTGTGCTTTTTAATTAAGAATAACAATGAATCTATCTTTTGTTTTAGTCTTAAAAAGTGAAAAGTGTATAGCTATAAGCAAAACAGACAATTATCTTTTCTTGTAAAGCGTGACACCAAGATCGTGAATTTGAAAGTGAAAGCAAAAAAAGGAATTCCTGTTCACAAAATTTAAATCACAAATAATACTGATGAAAAAGAACGGGTTGAATGTTGAACACTTTCGTTACCATATAACTATAAGCTATGATAAAAGTTCATCAGCATGCATTGATTAAACAAATGTTGTATCAAATAAATAAATAAATAAAAAATTGCGACCAAATGATGTGCTCGTGCGACAAACTGAGAAAGTTAGTCGCACAAGTGCAACCAGTGGGAAGAATGAGTCTAGAGCCCTGCATATACATTCATACATTTTAGAAATAATTATATGTTGTTAATTATTAATTAGTACTAATATAACTTGTTTGTTTGTTTGCTGGTTTTTATTGTATTTGTTAGACTTGCATATTTTAAATTGTTTTTGCCTCATTTTAACAATTGTATTTAAATTGTTTAATAAACTGTTAAGACAAATAGGGATTGATAATGCATAAAAACATTTCTGATGAACTTAGAGTTGTGATTTTTGTTAAACTAGCTTTATTTCATAATCACATTTTAGTTAGTTTAAAATATCATGTCAACAATTACTTATATAACCAGTTTAAAACAATTTCAAACTATGAATTGTTCATATTATTATATTATTCATGTTCTTCACTCAAATTATTTATATAAATATTATTTCCTTTTGTTCAGCTTTTTTTAGCATCAGTGTTTATCAGCAACCAGAAGAGAAAAGCTAAAGTCATCAGTTGTTGCCCATCTACGTAATTCTCAGTCAGTATTTGCTGCAGTGATTAATGTAGTTCATTCAACATTCTGATCATAGTTTTGTCCAACACCTTTCATTTAGTCTGAGATAATTGCGTCTAACATTCACTTTTAATTACAGTAATCTCCTTAATCTCTTCAATTCTTTTAAAATATAGTCTCTGTTCTACATATGTAACCCTGCGATGACATCATTCATCTAGCGTTCTTGAACCTTTGACTGATTGCTAGTGGCGAGATGTACTGGAGAAACCTTCAGAAGGACTCAGTCTGCAGTTTATCTTCTCCCACTCCGTTCCATTGTCTTGTTTCCCAGCTGTCTGAACATGTCAGCTCTCGTTTCCAGAGAGCTTCTTGAAGGCCTCGTCTCGCTCCGGCAGCCACTCCTCCTGACAAACCCAGACACGTCGCTTCCTGTGTATGACCCGAAACCCAGATCATTTTGGCTTTTTCTTTTCTCTCTCACTCTCCTCTATCACTGTACTTCCGGGAATTAGCTCGACTTCCTGTTATGCCGTAGTGTGCGAGGAAGCTGCTTTTCCCTGCTTGGACCCCGGGAGTGGTCAGCATGTGGATCTTATTTTAGGCAGAGACCTCCTTGCCCCTGAAGTCGTCCTCAGGGCTATTCATACACGGCTACCAACACTGAGCTTTGTTTTGAAACCATTCTGGAGTATCCGTCCTCACTTCTGTCATGAGCCTTTGAGGAGATTCACAGCAGGTATTTTAATGGGAAATTAAAAATTGAAATTAAATTTTAACTGATGTTTATGCAATATATATTCTTGCGCTGTTTTTGTTATGTACACACAGACAGATGAGACTGTGAGGTCTTTAGATGTGTGAGAGCATGTTAGTGTGACCCAGAAAGAGTTATAGCCAAGTGTTTTAGCCAAGTTAGCATGTTTTGTCATTCTGTGAGGATTTTTTTCCAAGATTTATGTACCGTTTAATGTTGTATTTGGACATTTATCTGGATTATCTGCTGTTTTTCATATTCTCTTTATGTTTTAAGGAGTAAACATAAGCAAGTAGATGAAAAAGAGCCACATCTTATGACTTGGAGGGCTGTTCACATAGGACATGTTTATTTAGTTGTTGGTTTATGTTTGGCACTTTTTTCCAGCATCTCACATTTTTAGTATGCCTGATGGGCATATGGGCAATGACTGGAAAGGAAGATATTTTGAAGAATTTTGTGGTCCAAAGACATGAGACTGCATAAACCTTAGTTACCTTAAATAACATATTGAATTTTACATGGATGACAACAGGGCTCTGAGGCATAGATTTACAATATCTTTACAATGATCACTTGTCAATTTTAAAACTTAGAGCTTTAAAAACTGTTTTATGCAGTTTTTGTCTATAGAAAGTCTTTTGGAAAGATGTTACAATCAAATAATCCATTTAACTTACAGTATTCCTATCCCTCACTGCCTTGTTTTCATGCCTGTCAAAAATTAAATATGGCACTACTTTGACTAATGTCTGTTGACTGTTAAAAGGTCATACAAGTTTAGGATGAAATGAGGAAGTAAATGACATAATTTTCATTTTGGGGTGAGCTACTGCTTTAAAAAGATGAAATTTACTCACCCTCAAGCCATCCTAGGTGTATATGACTTTCTTCTTTCAGACAAATATAGTCAGAGATGTATAAAAAAAAAAATGTCCTGTCACTTCTCACCAGAGCTTATGCTATGCCTACGTCCTTCGTCATCTGCTGGAACGCCACTATTTCGTAAACGCGCATCCGACTGTTAGCGGAAACTAGAGATTACAGTTATAAAGTTTTAAATGTGGATATTTTTCGTACAAATGCGTCACTTGGCTTCAGAAGGCCTTTATTAACCACCTGGAGCAATGTGGAACACATCTTATGATGGATGGATGCACTTTTTTGGGCTTCAAAATCTCGACCGCCATTCACTGCCATTATAAAGCTTGGAAGAGCCAGGACATTTTTTAGTAACTCTGATTATATTTGTTTGAAAGAAGAAAGTCAAATACACCTAGGATGGCTTGAGGGTGAGTAAAACATGGGGTAGTTTTCATTTTTTGGGTGAAATATCCCTTTAAGGGTTGTCACATGACCTATATGTATTTATATGTAAGATTTTTAAAAGACTTTTTATTATTATTATTATTGTTGTTGTTGTTGTTTTTGATTAGTTAGTTAGCCATTGGTGTTCCTCTACATAACTACACTGGGGGCCTGTTCAAATGCCTGAAGTGTGTTACTTATTTACTTCTATTGTTATTAGTTTCTCAAAGGAAGACAGGTCGCTTCCTGTTGTATGTGGTGTTAGGTCTAGCCTTTTCTCTCTTACAAGGTGTTAATTGTGTAAGAACTATCATGGTGTGCAGAAAGGTTTGTGTGGTGTTTTCCCATGCTGCATCGGTGTTGAAGTGTGATATAGATTTGTTGAGGTGATTGGTGTGTAAATCAGTGGTTGAGCAGCAGTGCTGCTGTACTGAAGGTCAGAGCTGTGTTTTTGTGTGTGCGTCGAGTGTTACTCTCACTGCAGACCCTCGCAGCACATCAGCTCAGTGACGTACACTCGTTGCAGTATCATTACACTTCCCTTTTGTCACGAACAACAGGCAAACTTGTTTTTGTGAAGGTGATTATCTGTAAGTGGGTGAATCTCACAAAGAATATCTTGGTCATTTCACACTGAAATGATAAAATCTTCAAATTCCTGATAAATGTAATTAATATATTAATAATTTTAGATAATATTTATGGTGTTATTAGATATAAATATACGATTTGTATAAATTAAAAGCATATTTTGCATCCTTTTTTTGTCAATGTGTATGTATACAGATATATGTACATACACTTATGTACATATCTTGTAATCCATTATATGCATATGTATCACATAGTTTTTATAGGTTGTTTTTGTAATTCACCTAAGTGAAATCTTTGACTGTTGTGCTGCATTCTCTTTGTCTACACTAAATAAGAGGCTTTTCTGCATTATGAGCATTGAGTAATGTTTAAATAGTGCTTAAGAGTTTATCACTGATGTTTAGTAACCCCTGACTGACTCACAGTGATGGGTGTGTTAAGCAGGAGTGAAGTAACTTCATCTGGCTTCACGAGTGTGTTATGAGGAAGATGCATCAAAACTAAATCATAGACCTCGTCCAGTGCTTTTTTGGGTGCCTTGAAATTGCGTTTTTGTAGATGTTTGCTCTCTGTAGACAAAGGGCACTCTTAGCACGCTGACGTACAGACACAAGCCAGACTTCAGCGATGGACGCATCACATGGTGGCATTAACTGGGTTGTGAAAATGTGCGACAATCCAGACAACAGAGTATCTGTTTTCGTTGATGTGCTCACCTCTCTGGTCAACAGCCTGTCCTCAAACTGCAGCTCTAATGTGAGCGCGCACACACACACACACACACACACACGGGGACAGGCCACAATTGATGCTCTGTTCCCCAATCAACACAGAAAGAACCAAGTGTACCTCGCAACAGTCAAGAGAAATCCCCGTTGTCAAACTCGCTCTCTCACTCTGTCAGCTTCCTCTTTTTTTTCCTTGCCTGCTGTGTGTCCTGTGACAGAATTCACAGCATCACACATTATCCATCTCTCTCTTTTCTCATCAACTCTGCTGGTGATGCACTGAAATGAAAATGGCTGAAACTGAAATACTGGTCTGAAAACCAAAACTGAAGGTGTACATTTTGTACTTGTGCTTTTGTCTTGGTTTGGAATTGCTAAAATTGTTTATTTTATTATTATTATTGTTGTTTTTTTTATTTTTAGAGACATTAATCAATATTTTAAAGGGTGTTGGAGCTGTTTTGTAATAAAGTACTGTGTGGGTGTAAAAACAGCAGAATTATTAAAAGTGTTGTTCATTGAAATATTGACTGTAAAAAGACTCTATTCAAAATAAGGGCGTCATTAGCGCATGGCAGCTGTCATACCTTGGTTTCCTGTTAAATTTGATGAGGTGTAGTAAATTTTGAATACTACATATTACACATTGAATGTCATATACAGGGAAGGAAATTAATACTTTATTCCACAAAGGATGCATTAAGTTAAACAGAGTGACAGTATAGACTTTTACAACTAATTTTTATTTCAAATAAATGCTGTTTTTTAACTTTCTATTCATCTGAGAATCCTGAAAAAAAGTGTCAAGCTTTACGCAGAATTGTAAACAGCATAAGAAATGCTTCTTAAAGACCAAATCAGCATATTAGAATGTTTTCTGAAGAATCATATGACACTGAAGACTGGATTAATGGCTGCTGAAAAATCAGATTCGCCATCACAGGAATACATTACATTTTATACATTAAAATAGAAAGGTTATTTTAAATGGTAATACTGTTTTATAGTATTACTGTTTTTTTTGTATTTTTAATCAAATAAATGCAGCCTTGGTGAGCATAAAGGGCTTTTCGCACCACAGGAACCTTTTCATAGTACCCGAACTAACTGTGGAATTACCCACTTTTTGATGTGTTCGCACCGTGGGAACTAGGAACGGTTTTAGTTCCAGGAACTGCGTTTGGAGGAACTAAATTAGCTCCTACTTCAGAGTAGGGTCTAAAACAGTTCTAGGAACTATCCGTGACATAAGTGTACGCTGATTGGCTAAACGCGTACGAAAACGCCCTCACCCGCCAGGATTTAAAACACTGTGTAAACATATACTGTGTAAACAATGTATCATACTGAGAGCATTTATAAACGGCATTTACCTGAAGACTTTGTCTACGGCGAGTTGTGCTTCTATCAGCCTCAATGAAATGTAGCACTGCAAGTTTTCGTTGGAGATTCTTAGTCCTTCTTTACGTTGAAATTCCATGTCTATTATTGTGAAACCCGCGAGACAACAAAACACAGCTCCGATCACAACATCCTCCATCCTCCTGTTGTTAACGTTGTTCTTCTTCGCTTACGTTGTTGAACGCTGCATACAAATGACATCGCTGTCGACCGGCTTACATCACTTCTTAGTACCCACTGTCGGTGCGAATGCAACCCTTTAAATGGTACTGGGAAATAGTTCACGCAAAATCATCCCAGTACTTTAGTACTGTACTTTTAGTTCTGGAACTAAAGCAGTGCGAAAGGCCCTTGAGAGACATTTCAAAAGCATTAATAAATCTCACTGACTGAGGTTGAGCAAAGTATGTTAAGTTTTCCATTGGGACTATAATGCACAGCTAAAAAATGTCATGTGAATATTGACTGCAATGTGCATCTTTAGGCTTTTAAACATTGTGCTTGTCTGTCTCTTTCCCATCAATATGTCATCCATCAACAGCTGCTGTTTACTTAAATGAAACCTGAACCATGTAATCAGATTTTTTTTTTTTAAGTCAATGATTCTTTTATTGGATGTCAATGTAGTTTCTGTTCTCATTTTTGGCTAAGATTTTCTGCCTGTTTTTTTTCATTCAGGCAATGCAAATGTTGTTTTCTGCCAAAATTTTGGTACATCCTTAATCTCTGCTCTTTCACACTCTTCCTTTTTCTACCTCACTCTTCATCTCTGCCTCCCTCTGCATGTCTGCTTAGTGTGAGAATCAGATGGCGACTGGCGACAGTCCTATCCAATCAGAATCACCCGAGCTCTGATAAGGATATTATTAAAGCATTGCTCTGCAAACCTCCCATCTGTGCGTTTAGGTTCAACCTTCATAACTGTTCCCAGGTGAAGAACTGTGGTCTGGAATGGTTGGAAAAAACAAACACTGGCCTAAACTGTTTTCTCTCTCTCTCTTCCTTTGCAGTCTCACTCTGACTCAAAGCCCGGGGGGCGCTGCAACATGCCCCACTCCACAGCAGACGAGCAGCCCCACATCGGCTGCTACAGACTCCTGAAAACCATCGGCAAAGGCAACTTCGCCAAGGTCAAACTGGCCAAGCACGTCCTCACTGGCAAAGAGGTGAGGATTGCATTTACCCCCCAAATAAAGAATTTGACACAAGGTAAACCGTAGGCTGTTTAAATGGCAAGCGATTTGTCTGATAAGTGGAATGTGTTTGAGTCATTTGTCTGACTTCCATAATGCAGATGATGATAAACATGCTGCTCAGTTGTTAGCTCAAGTCTGACGCCTCTGAGATTTTAAAGCAACAGTAGCAGCCGTCCACCTGATCCCTCTCAGAGGAAAAAGAACAGACTGCCTCTGCTGTGTACTGAAAGTGTGTACTTCACCTGTGATGACACCTACGTAACTTTCTGTAGAAATGGCAATATAGTGTTTCCCAATAATATCTTTAAATTGTATTTTTGTTGTCATCGTACTATGATGTGGCGATGCACACAATTAATGAACAGATTACTCAGAACAACATCTAATAATACCAGTAGTTTTTTAATACACTGTAAAATACTTGCTAATAAAAAAATGCTAAGAATTAATTGCACATCTTGGAAAAACTGGAAGGAGTTCTGTTTGTTTAAATACGTTCTGCTCAAACTCTGCCCAGTCAATGAATTGAACCAAGTTACCACCCCTACATTTTTTTTGATAATCTTTTTCACTTGGATGTATGTCACAATGCAAAAGATAAGATTTTTCTCTTCTTCAGTTATATCATGACTTTAAAGGGATAGTCCACCCAAAAATGAAAATTCTGTCATTTACTCACCCTCATGTCATTCAGAACCTGTATAAGTTTCTTTCTTATTTTGAACACAAAAGGTGATATTTTGAAAAATTTTAAAAAACCAAAAAGTTGTTGGTCTCCATTGGCTTCCATAGTAGGGGAAAAAATACTGTAGAAGTCAATGGGGACCGTCAACTGCTTGATTTCCAGCAAAGTGGTATTAATTAGTATATAATTTACAGAACGTAATTTGCTCTAATCATCATCTGTTTTTAATAGTGAAACATTGGTGTATCACTAATATCATACTTAATTTTATAAAAATGCTATATATTTACGCTTTCTGCATAATAAACTGATCACGTGACTTTTTAGTGGTCCAGTTTTCATTAACAGTCTCTGAATCCTCCACTCTTTGTGCATGCTACACCACACTTAACATTCAGCTGGGCTTGTTTTTGGATCCCTGTGCCTGCTAATATGAGACTGCATGGTTCTGAGATGCTGATAACACACCATGTGACTCCTGACTGCAGAGAGAGGTTTTAGACCGAAGGGGTGAAGGTGAAAACTCTGGGTTCGCGTATGTGCGCTCGCCACAGGAGCAGCGTGCTGTAATCTCAGTGCGGCATGGTGAATTGTTACCCGATGATGTGAGATTGTGATCTGTATGAAGGCAGACCGAGGCTGATGTGTGCCTGCAGCCCTCAGGGCTTTTCCCAAGCGCATTTCCCTAACTGAACTCTTCACCCTTTCAATCAGGTGGCGGTAAAAATCATAGACAAGACTCAGCTCAACTCCTCAAGTCTTCAAAAGGTGAGTCTGACCTTTCCTCCTTAGGTTTAATAGGGTCAGAATGCAGTTTCAGAAGTATACTGCTAAATTGTTTTCTTTAACTCTCCCACCCCTGTTAAGTAGTCTCTTCCTGTTGCCTCACAACTTTCAAGATGCAAAACCATTTCTCTGTAGGGCCCATGGCAGCTAATTGTAGAAAATTAGACTTCCTGAAGAAAAGGACTGGTTAGATGTGGGGTTTGGTGGGGGTAGTTCTTAGCCACATTTTACTCGTGTGCACAAGCTTGAAATATTTACGCTCTGTGAAGGACATCTACATCATCTGTTTGCTGCACATTGACATCTTCTGTCTCCGTTTTCAGCTATTTCGGGAAGTGAGGATCATGAAGCTCTTGAATCACCCAAATATTGGTGAGCTTAACTGACAGACAAATCGCCCTCAAGTCTCTCAGCTTGAATCTCCAGTTTTCCGGTTTTGGCTGTGCCCACTGGGTTTTTTCCCATTTTTTTGGGTTCCTTAATCCTTGTCCAAATGTCAGTGTTTTTCTGTGCAACTGGATTTGGGAATAACCAAAATCAAAATGATTTTTAGTCTTCATCCAGCATACTTGCATTGCATTTAAAGAAAGCAAAATGTGTCAAACCTTTCTTACATTTCTCTTTTTTTCCTCTTGTCCTCATGTAGTGAAGTTATTTGAAGTGATTGAGACAGATAAGACCCTCTACTTGGTGATGGAATATGCCAGCGGAGGTCAGAGCTCTTCCCAGCCCATTTTAACCTCATATTTCTACCCTGTTACACAGTGTTTTTTTTTTCTCTCTCTCTGCATTCTGAATGTTCAGCTGTTCTGTAAATGCCTCTGTAGTTTACTGTAGACAGGATGTGGCTCTCAATGTCTATAGTTCTGATCACTCTCTGTTAAATACCAAAATTTACCATCTTACTGTATCATCATTTTTCAAATTTCAGACCCTGACACAGATGAAAATACTCTGCTGTTCAGCACATTTCAGTTGTTCAGGCACTGTAGAAATTAATCCATCTATGCGTGAGATTTTTAAAAAGCATTTAGTAATTGATCTAAATCAAATCTAGCTGAAATGTTTAATGAAACTTAAAGGGATATTTCATCCAAAAATGAAAATTCTATCATTTACTCACCCTCGGGTTGATCCAAACCTGTAATACTTTTTTTTTCTGCAGAACACAGAAGATATTTTGAAGAAGATTTGGTCAGTTTCCATTGACTCCCATTGTATTTTTTTTGTCCGTATCATGGAAAGTCAATGGAGACCAAAACATTTTGGTTACCAACGTTCTTCAGAATATATTCTTATATGTTAACAGTGAGTAAATGATGACAGAATATTCATTTTTGGGGTTTAAGTAAATTTCCACTGTATGGCTAAATTTAAGCAGAAATATCTTTTTTTCTTCACAAACATTAAGATGACCATCTGGCGACAGCTGCAAAAACATCCCACCGCATAGGCTGTATTCCAAAGGAAACAGTGACACACATATTCTACTTTGTAATATGCCATGCAAATACCTTGCAGAACTCAGCGTGTACACATCATGAATTATCATGCATTTATTGACAGCTCTAGTTTCTTTTTCATCAGTCACCTGCGGCTGTTTATTTGTTATGCAAATTATTGCTTTATAGTAAAGTACCAGAGGCTGTGTTCGTACCAAAGCCAGACTTCTAGCTTACCCTCTGTTTATGCAACTGTTTCTTTTCTAACCGTGACTGTTGTTCCCCTTCTTGGTTTGCAGGTGAGGTGTTTGATTACCTCGTAGCCCACGGCAGAATGAAAGAGAAAGAGGCTCGAGCCAAATTCAGACAGGTGAGATGCTGTGCATTTGGTTGTTATTCACTAACTTGCATATTTGATATGGCTGTTGCATGAATACTAAGCACCATAGGGGCTATAAACACATCAGTAGTGTTTGGGTTTCTCTATTACATGTACTTTCTTTTCGACTTCTAAAACGTAATGCCTTGTTCGCATGATGGTATTGTTGATCCGATCACAAGAAAGAGACTGTTTTCAATAATAGAGTCTGATAGTATAAACTTCTTTTTAAGGTGCTTATTCAAGGAGTCACATTTGTTAATGCCAATAGGACATGTAATTACGTTGCTAAACTTTACTCTAAGAAATCATTTTAGTGTGTAAGTTAGTGTTGTGATAGAAGTACCAACTTTTTTTGTGTGTTTGCAGATTGTGTCAGCGGTGCAGTACTGTCACCAGAAGTGCATTGTTCACAGAGACCTCAAGGTAAATAAGACACATTTTCACACTGTATTTTATATATCTTTACCTCTGCCTTTATGACTAGTCTTCTATACTGGTGCAGATTTGGTTTCATCCCTAAATACGTAATCACCAAAGATCCTTCCTTGCTTGCAGGCAGAGAACCTGCTCCTGGATGCAGATATGAACATTAAAATTGCTGACTTCGGCTTCAGTAACGAGTTCACACTGGGCAACAAGCTGGATACTTTTTGTGGTAGCCCTCCTTATGCTGCCCCCGAGCTCTTTCAGGGGAAGAAGTATGATGGGCCGGAGGTGGATGTCTGGAGTCTTGGGGTCATATTATACACACTGGTCAGCGGTTCTTTGCCATTCGATGGACAGAACCTAAAGGTGAGCACAGAAATCGGAGTCAAAAACAGGGTTTCCATCCTAAGTTGCAAATTTAACTTGTGCGCAAAATTGGAATATCGCATAAAACATTTGCGAATAAGCACCGTTTCCATCCAACGAGTTAGAGAGAACAAAATCATCACTTCCTGATAAACCGGCACTAAATATCACTAAGAAAAGTAGGAGAAGCCACTGATTATAATAATTCTCAAATATAATAAATTACTTGCACTTCGAGAGAGCAGATGAAACACAATAAATGCGGTCTTCCTTTCGGAGGTGAATGTCAGCTGTTTGGGAACGCAGTCGTGGCAGACCATTTTGGGAGGCAATTATACAGAAATACTTTGACAGACTTTGCTCGAGCACTTCAGAATGACCATAGCATTTCAGATGCTGTGCAACAAAATCAGTCCGCTGGTTAGTCAGGTTATGCCACCCCATAGCGCAAAGTCACATAACGTTTTTGAACGCTCATGCAGGATTTATTCGCTAAATGCATTTCCATCTCCCATTGTTCGCATTAAGCCTTTTTCGCACAAGTCAAAAACCACCTCAAGGGATTTCTTTTTGAAATTTGGCGTTTCCATCACTTGTTTCTGATGCGATACTTCAAAATGCGCATAAAAAGAGGGTGATGGAAACATAGCTTATGCCAACAGCTTTGACTTAAATGCTAAATGCTTGTGTTTTTGTGTTCTTAGGAGTTGCGAGAACGGGTTTTAAGGGGCAAGTACAGGATTCCCTTCTATATGTCGACCGACTGTGAGAACTTACTGAAGAAATTCCTCATACTCAACCCAACTAAGAGAGGGAGCCTTGAGGTTTGTACATTCAGAAATACTCGCATAATCTTCTGTCTTGAGTTTTAAAGGGTTAGTTCACTCAAAAATGAAAATTCTGTCATTAATTACTCAACCTCATGTTGTTCCAAACTAGGGCTGGCGATATATTGAACACGATGATCATGCGCATCTCGTCAGTAAAGCCGGTTCCGTGATTAGCGATAAATCTCCATCACCTGCTTTCAGATGGAGCGGCATTTAATACACAGAGCCGTAGATCACTGACAAGCTACGCAATATCGCGTTCATTATCGCAGATGAATCACCTTTGATAATGAACGCGATATTGTGTAGCTTGTCAGTGAACTACGGCTCTGTGTATTAAATGCTGCTCCATCTGAAAGCAGGTGATGGAGATTTACTGCTAATCACAGAACCGGATTTACTGACGAGATGCGCATGACAATCGCATGCGATATTTCTCCCAGCCCTATTCCAAACCCGTAAGGCCTTTGTTCATCTTCGGAATACAAATTAAGATAACTTTTTATGAAATCCGAGAGCTTTCTGACCCTCCATAGACAGCAATGCAACTGACACATTCAAGGCCCAGAAAGGCAGTAAGGACATTGTTAAAATAGTCCATGTGACATCAGTGGTTCAACCGTAATTTTATGAAGCTTCAAGAATACTTTGTGCGCAAAGAAGACATAATGGCTTTATTAAGCAATTTATTCTCTTCTGTGTCAGTCGACGTGCATTCACGACAGTACCACAACGCAAGCGTGTGCATTCCTCTGCTTGTAAACAAGGCGCAGCGGATCCGGGTTCTATGTCAGAACGGCGGCTCCTGCGTCAGCAGCACCATATGCATGCGTCGTGGTACTTTTGTGAACGGAAGAGAATAAACAAAGGTCTTACGGGTTTGGAACGACATGAGGTTGAGTAATTAATGACAGAATTAAAATTTTTGGGTGAACTAACCCTTTAACTATTGTGTAAAGTCTGGTCTACATTGCACCTTATCCTGGCCAAGACGATATTGGTGTTTCTTCAATTTTAGGCACTTTTATGTCTCAAACGTTGGTTTTTATTAATACGGATTATGTATAGATATTATTGTTTTACCTGTTTCCTTTCGATCTTAAAATTGTTACGACTCTGGTCCAATGGACCATTCGATCATATAGCTGTTCAACAAACCAGAAAGGAAAATAAACAATTTTAATTTCTATTGTTTGAAAATGTGATATAAACTGCTTATAAATTGCCTGTATGTAAGATTCAGTGCCACGAACCTCTCAAGCTAAATAAATCCAGTGATCAGTTCTACCTGGTTCCTGGTACCTGGTGATAATGATAGGCTGATATAAACCTTTATTCCTGGAAATTACATAAAAGCCAGCCGATCAGATCTGGTGATTTTAGCCAGCTTTCGCTACTTTTGTGTGCAGTATGCATCAGACTGTTCACGGGTGGTCTGTGGGCGTACAGTCTGAGGCTTAGACTCTGCACAAACAACTGTTTGCAACAGATTGATATGTTTTGTTGGACTGATTCAGCTTTTCAGCACTGTGTGATGTGATTTTGAAGTTCTGCCCCCAGTTGACTGTCTGTGTATGCTCTTCATAAAGGCCAACTCTTTTTTTTGCATCGTTACTTTATACCAGTGGGCCCCACCCAATATGATCTCTTCACCTTGTACTCTTTCCTTCCTAACGCTCAGCAGCAGATCATGAAGGACCGGTGGATGAATGTGGGCCATGAGGACGACGAGTTGAAGCCTTACATCGAACCCCAACCTGACTACAAGGACCCTAAGAGGACAGGTCAGCACCCCAGCAGTGCAGGGGGTTGGAAGAGAGGTGGGGCAGACGTGGCCCGGGGCTTTGGTGATGGTGGTGGGTGGGGTTTGAGACCGAGATGGATTATGGTTGGGTAACAAATCTTGGTGATGGGTCTGAATCTAAATTCCATACATCAGCTCATTTGAGCCTCTTAATTTGTGAGTTAAAACAACAATTCAAGTTTGTCCTGCTTTATAACACTTTCCTGTTTTCTTTTCTCTTTATGGTGTGAGGTTTGTGCATGATTATTGTTTTCTTTTATTTTGATAGTTGTTACTTTCAAAATGGATATATTTAGTTGTGTTGCTTATACTTGAGGTTAGTGTTGTGTAATGAAAAAATATAAACTATTAAAGGATTGATGCATAATAGTTCTTCTTCTTCTTCTTCTTCTTCTTATTATTATTATTATTATTATAATAATAATAATAATAATAATTCTTATTTAAATCTTTGGTCTGTCTCCTCAGATATTATGCTACGGATGGGGTACTCTCTAGATGAGATACAAGACTCCCTGATCAACCAAAAATACAATGATGTCATGGCAACTTACTTATTACTGGACTATAGGAACTCAGAGGTATGTTACTCTAAAGATCATGTGTATATCTGTGTGTTTTTCAGGTGGAACTATAATAGCTTTTGTTTTTCTGTTTTTTTTTTATCCGTTATATTTATTTGTTTTGTTTGTTTGTTTTTATATCTTAAATTTGTTTTATTCTGTTCTGTTTTTTGTTTTTGTTTGTTTTCTCATTTATTGTTGTTTTGTTCTTTTTCTGTTTTATTCTATTGTTTTTGTTTGTTTTTTGTTTGCTTTTGTTGTTGTTGTTTGTTCTGTTTTTTTTGTTTGATTTGTTCTGTTTTCTGTTATGCTTACTATAACTGCTATATTCAGCCAATTATGCAGAGAATTTCCTTAATTACTCTTTAAAATAGGCACCTTACCATTCAGATACTCAAGTGTATGATTATATTTTTAGAGACTTTATTAAAAATGACATGAATCATGATACCTAACTGTACGGTTCTTGTTTTTTTTTAATGGCAGTTGTTTTAACCATAGTAGTGTAATAATACAAATTTGAACCCTTTTTTTTTTTTTTTCTCTTTCCTAGCTGGATGAACTATCAATAAAGCCCCGCCCAGGCACTGACCTCACAAACAACGCCCAATCACCTTCTCACAAGGGCCAACGCAATACCTCCAATACAAAGTCCCGCAGATCCACAGACCAAAGTACAGCATCATTCTGCTGGTCATTAGCCACCATAAGCACCGACTCGTTTGGTTTGTAAAGCTCACATGTTTTCCCTCTACACCGCAGGCTCCTCCGTTTCCACCAAGCGTCCTCAGGGCGACATTAAGCACATCGCTGGTTCAGGCAGCTCCAGTAAAGTCCCTCCCAGCCCGCTGATCTCTGGAGACCATAAGAAAACTCCTACCCCTTCCACTGTGAGTACAGAGCCCCCTGAGGAAATGATGACTGATACACAGCACGGTTGTGATCTCACGTCACTGATCTCTCTGTGTGCTCTTCATATGCCGTATAGAACAGCATCCTGTCTTCAGGCACCAGCCGCAGCAGGAACTCTCCAATCACTGAGAGAGCCACTCTGGGAGTACAGAACGGCAAGGACAGGTACTGCCACATTCCTCTTAATGTACAGAGTCTTCGTTTCACGCTACGAATCACGTGGAAGCACCCATCAAACTCATTTCTGCAAAGTGGATTGGTGTTAAAAGTAGTGTATGTGCGTATGTGTATATTTAGACTGTTTGGAAAGCTTCTCTGCTCTCGACTCATTCTGTCAGGCTACTGCTCTGCCAGCATGGGAAACATAATCCTGTTATGCACACACATACATTCTCACAATGACAATCACACACATTCAAGCACACATTCGTGCGCAGCGCGAAGCTGAAATCTGTTCAGCTTGATTTGCAATGCCTTCAGGAACTTAGAATTAGTCCAAGGATTAAAAAAAGAGTAATGATTCAAGAGCTCAGCAGCTTGGGATCCTTTCAATACAATGAGATAATATTCTGGGTTATTTTCAACTTAATGTCTTGCTGTGGCATGCTAGTGTTCAGAATAGCAAATAATTTTGACTCATTCAGAGAAACTCATTTACAGCTATATGCCTTATTCTTGTGATAACAGAGCTGAATTTTTAGCAGTCATTGCTCTTCAGTGTCACACAAGTTTTGAAATAGAATTTTTTTTTGTAACATTATAAATGTCTTTACTGTCACTTTTAATCAGTTTGAGGTATCCTTTCTGGATAAAACTATTAATTTATTTTTTTAAAAATCGCACTGACCTCATACCTTTGACCGGTATTATGTTTGTTACTGTAAATTAGTTGTGTGTATAATCTCTTACAGACCCTGCCTGTCTAAAGCTATATCCTTTTATCTTTCAAATCAGAATATGAACAGCTAAACAGTAAATCTGGTTACTTTTTTTTAGTAAATGCAAATTGCGCAAACACTGGTTTTCATCCGCCTAGAAAAGTAGTCCTTCTCCATAAAGATGATTCAGATAGCTGCACAGTTCAAGCAGACAATGTAAGTGCTTTTTACAGAAATACGAGCTGTACAAGTCCTCTTAAACCCTCTGGGCAGCATGCCAACTATTGTAACTGCATTAGCTCATTTTTACAAACTCAGAGACAAGTGGGAATAATTGTCTGTGATAATCGACAGAATGCCACAGATGCAGTCGATATAGCCTACATTATAAATGGCTCTGAAAATTTCTCTAATGATTCCCATAAAGGTTCCAATAAATATAAACTGTGGTAAATTCCTGCAGTCAGTCAGTTGGTACAGTTTTAGTACCAAATTGGTACTAACAGAAGTCTGATCTGTGCCATAGTATGATATATCTGGTTTTATATTTTTCTAATTATGCCCTGCTCTAAAATGTTACATTTTCTAGTTGTAATAAGACCTGCCCACAATCCAAAATTGAGCATCTTATTTGAGACTTTTGTACACACATAATGAAAATTATTTAAATATACTACTTCATGGAAATGGAAAACCCCAGCATCGACTGTTGAAAATTTACTGCAGATATACTGAGGCACACTGACGTATTACCCTTGATTGGTATGTAGTCAGTCTCATCCCTTAATCTGGAATTAGTGATTTTGCCTGACCCAAATAATCAGGTTACACAGAGAAGAGATGCAGGAAACCGAAAAACAGCAGCCGCGTGATATGAATGTTTAAGTTTGCTTGAGGTGACTAGCCGCAGCACAGTCAGAATGCTGACGCCGAAAGAGTTTTATATGTGTGTGCAAGGTCAGGTTGCAGAGCAGGAAATAAAAATACGGACATTATGGCACTGACAGAACACCTGCCACCAAATCACCCTCACAAATGCATCAGATGTCTTTTGTCTGCTTTTATTCTGCGTGTATTATGAGTTTGATTAACTTTACCTATTTAATAATTGATTTGAGTAGCTTTTAAATGCACATCATGCCCATGAGGCTTATGCTGTCAGACGCGTTTGATCATCACGGCATCTGATTTTAGATTCTCACTCAATGCACAGAGACAGAGCGAGCTTTCCAACGATAATGCAAGTTTGATCCGATGTTGACAAGCTTTGATCTATATAGATCTAAAAATAGACTTAAGTCCGAAATAGCATCCTAACCTGCATTATCGCAGCGCAGATAATGTATTTTTATCTCCTGGTGTGTGCTTTTGTCTTATTCCATCACTTTCTCAACCATCCCTCCATCTTTGCTGAATCTAACCTGTCTGCTTTACAACCTCACCCATACCTCCCTCCACTCTGTATGTGGGGGTTGTCCGCACATGGGGGCTGTTGTTATTCGTCTTTCCCCCAGCTTGAACACTCCAGGGTCCCGCGCCTCCACCGCCTCAGCAGCCGCGGTCCTCGCCGCCTCATCCCGCACCCGCCACCACAAGTCTTTGTCCACCTCCGCCCACCCCAGTCCCCCAGACCTCCATGCACATCGCCCCAGGCAAGTGGCAGCCAGAACCAAAACTATTCGGATGGGGATTCGACTTCAAGAGCCAGGGACGAGCCAAGTCGTATTGAAATGTTGTTTTGAGGTTTAGATTACATGAGATCCGCAGACAAAGGACCAAGTACTTCCCAGGCCCCCAAATTTTTTTTTTTTAACCCTGCCTACTTTTCTCTCACTCGTTGTCCGTCACAATAACACCGCCATTCGTCTTACTCGCCGTCCCCCTTTCTTCTCCGCATAAACACACGTTGTTCACGTCACGTACCTGATAATCTGTTCTTTTATTTTTCTGCAAGCTTTAACTCATTGTCCTCCCTCCCTTATGCATGTGTTGTGTGTTGTGTTGCTCTGCTGCCCCATCCTTCTCCACCCCTTCTTTTCTGCAGACAAACCAGACAGTACATTAATATCCTCTAAAACCCGTCTCACTGCTTACGTAACCTTTAATAAAGACGTTTGTGCCATCCTGGAACGTTAAAAGCTTGTGTCACAGACAGTTGTATGCATGTTTACAATGGTTTTGTCTCCCTCAGTTTTGTGGTTTTCTGTTGTTGTTTGAGTCTTGTTATTTGTTTGTAATAGCTGCATGATAACTTAAGGGTGACGTGTGTAATCTATGTTAAAATACTTGTTTTCAATTTAATGTAGACTATAAGTTAAGCATTTGTCCTTAAATTTTGTCCATTTGTCCTTTTAAACACTGTGGCACTATGCATACACTGCATTAGGATATTGATATAAAATATAAATACTGATATAAAATACTGATAAATAATACAATTTTTACACTGTTGTTCAAAAATGCAGTAAAATAGTTACACTGAAATAATACAATTTAAAATAAGTTTTAATATATATTTCTATGATTGCAAAGCTGAATTTTCAGCATCATTACTCCAGTCTTCAGTATTAAGGTCTCTGCATACTGAGTCCGAAATTTTCGCACGTTAAAAAATAAATACGACCTCACGTTGTCAATCACGTTTTCACACTGCCTCCGAAACTTTCGTCCGTCAAAAAAAAATTCGGATCAGGTTCGATTTTCTGCGTTTTCACATCCGTTGCATGCATTTTGATAGGAAAGGATGGGGAATACGAAAAAACGGAAAAACGCATGCGAAAATTTCGGACTCAGTGTGCAATGGCCTTTACACAATCCTTCAGAAATAATTCTAATATGCTGAGTTGCTGCTCAAGAAAAAAATATTATTGTCATTGTTGCTGCTTATATTTTTGTGGAAACATTTTTTTTCAGGATTCTTTGGTGTTGTCTAAAAAATAATAATAATAATAATAATAATAATAATAAAAATTATATACTACAAGTGGATTTAGGCATCACAGCATTATAATATACAATGTAAAATAGATTAATTTTGAAAGATTACATTTGACAGTGCTATTAAATTGGAGTTTTTAAAGAATACCACTTGCTGACTATTAAAATAAAAACTCAGATATTGGCCAATAAACATGATATTTTGTAATGGTGTGAGTTCAGGATGGAGATTATTTTTGAAAAGTCATTCTTCCTGTTCTGTTGTGTAACACATTATTGTGATGCAGAAATTACACACTTCACCTTTAACACTTGTGTTATTATTAACATAACCTATTGTATGGTTTTGTAACGTGTGTGTATATATATATATATATATATATATATATAT
>JAFVLL020011325.1:0-77546 GCA_021397915.2 Tor tambroides
CCGAAGGGTTTCCAGATGCACGTTGATGGCGATCTCCGCCTTGAGCTTGTCTGGGAGGTTCTTGAGCACTTCCTTTTCGTCGCAGGTCTTCTGTTCGGTCCAAAGGTAGTCGAACCACTTCACGACACGGGCCTCCAGATCTTTGGTGACCTTTCGGAACTGCATGTACTGCTTGATAGAGTCAATCTTGGCCTGGAACTCCGCACGGGACGCATTCATGTTGGAAATCATGGCACCCACGTTACCGACGATGGTGGCGAAAATGAGCACGCCGATGAGGAAATCAGAAACGACGAATAAATACTCAACGTCTCGGACAGGCGGTGGCGTCTCTCCGATGGTGGTGAGCGTGAGAGTGGACCAGTACAAGCAGTAGATGTATTTCCTTGCAAGACGGCCAAATTCGGGGTCGCTGATGTTGGGGTAAACCCAAGTGTCTGAGCCAAAGCCGATTGTTTTTGAGATGGCGAAAAAGATGCAGCCGTTCCAGTGGATGATGATGAGGATGTACAGGACGAGATTGCTGATTCGGAAGATGTTGGGGAAGTTGGTTCTGGTTTCAGTGCGGTCAAAGAACTCAAAAAGACGAGCCATTTTGAAAAGCCGGTTGAATCTTAGTTCGGGATTGTTGAAACCCACTGTCAGCATTAATATGTCTGTCGGTATCATGGAGAACACGTCAAATCTGAATTGCGGTGACTTTTTGTAGTGTTCCCACAGCTTCTTTGATTCTCTCACTAGCAAGCCTTGCTCCAAGAAACCTGTCAAAACAATTTCATTGTCATGTACAGTGTTTACAACGTTTTTTCCCCCTGTAGAGCAGTTATGTTTTGTATTCTAGTACTGTCTGTTCTTCAATAAAAGCAATAGCTATTTAAAGAAAATAAACAGAATTTACATCTTGATTTTATGTTAACTGTAACATTTTAATGTTTAATATAATATTCATGATTTATTCATTTACACAAACAGTGACTAATAATCTCACCTGTTCTTGATCTCACAAATGTGTCAATATAGTAGATAGCATCGGATGAATAGTCCAGAACTATCCATAAGATGGTGTAATCATCTTGCAGTTCATTAAAACAGGCTCTGTTAAAAAACAACACTTAAATTAGCACTGCTAATTAGCTGTAATATTCCCATTTTTTTAAATAACAATTCATATTTTGAATTAGTAATAAAATATAATTACTAATTAATTAATAATTATTTTAATACTAAAATTATAACATATTAAAACATCTCCAAAGCATTGATATAATGTAATAATTAGCATGCAAAATAATGGATATAATATTTTAAATTTAAATGTAAACAATCTAATATATAAATTTACCTGGTAACAAGCATCATTAGGTTGTAGAAGACAGGTATTGCTACAATGGTCAGCCAGTGATAGTACATATCTGTTGCTGGATCCATAATCCAAACGTGTTTTCTGAAAAAAAAAAAAAATCCAAATTTAAGTTCTGGACTGAACAAATAGCTACATTTAATTACATTTCAATTAGAGTTAAAATACTTACGGTTTCTCCTCTTCCTTCTTTTTATCATCTTTTTTATCATCCTTTTTCTCGTCTTTTTTCTCATCTTTCTTTTCATCTTTTTTCTCAACCTTCTTTTCATCTTTCTTCTCCTCCTTCTTTTCGTCTTTTTTCTCCTCTTTCTTTTCATCTTTCTTCTCATCCTTTTTTGGTTCTTCTTTCTTTATCTCCCTGTCATCCTTTTTGCTGCATTAAATGATAATTATTATTTAGGATGTAGCAAATAGCAGAATGTACTTAAGCACAACATGTGATAATGTTTAACTTTCCCACATACTCATCTGTATTGTTGCAGTTGTTCATATTCAGTGTTGCAAGAGGCCAGTGATTTGCATTGTTGTTGCAACTGTAAAGACAATGATATTGTTTTATTCCTGTAATTTGATTAGAGATAAAATATGAAATATTAAAATAAATGTGGTAGAAGCATGGCCCCTTTTGGCTTAATGTCAGGCCCAGATGAAATATGGGATTTTTTCCCACATTTTCTGCACTAAATTTAGGAGAAATGTGCATTGGATTTACAATTGGATTTAAATGTGTTAAACAGTGTTAAATGGAGCTGACAGTACTACATTCTTATTGAAAGCATTATCAAATTAACCTAAATATTTAATAAATGAACAAGGAAGAACTTGTGAATTATGTATTCTAAAATTCTGTGGAGTTATTATTCTGTGGGTCCGCACAGTGTGAGACTTTATATAATGCATTTTGGTGTGTTAAATTCAAGCAGGTAAGTAGCAGGATGAAGAAAGTGAGTGTACGGCAGACAGCAGGGGATTATAAGGTCACTGTCAGCACAGAAACGCACTTAATCTCACTACAGATCACGAGGCATTACATTAGGGCTGATTATATTTCCTCTCCAAGTATTTCTGATAATTAGCTGCACAATTAGTTTTTTTGGAAATGCAGAAATTGTCCATTCATGTTTGAATGTGGTCACAACTTCTGCAGACCAACAAACCAAAAGAAAAAAAAGCTATACTCTGTACCAAGGGTTTTCAACCTGGGGTCTGGGGACCCTCAGGGCCAGCAAGGGAGTAAGGGGTCCGTGGAAAAGTTCAAAGTAGAAAAGTGTAGAAATATAAAATAAATATAATAAATAAACTAAACCTAACCAACTAAATAAATTTGATTCAAATAAAAAGATTAAAAATAGAAAAAATTTGATTTAAATAAATTTAATAAATAAATAATTTTACAGTACTATAGTGAGTGGAAACGAAATATTTTCCACATATCTTACACATTTCTAATATTAACTTTGACAGAACAAATTGGATCTTCATGCATAATTATCCATGCATAATTTTTTTGCAAAATCATCACATCAGGTTTTTGAGGAATGTTTATTTGTCATCACTGTATTGCATTGCATTATGTTTTGCCCCCACAATTAAAAGAGCATTTAAATATAATCTTAATAAGACATATTTTCAGGAATTATGGAGTGACAATTGATATTTATATGCATTTTATGTAAGCAGTCTGCTATACTGTTATAAAAAATCTTATTTATTTACACAATAAGCTATCAGAATTTCATCTTTGACCAAATAAATAAATTCTGCAGTTGCACACTTTTGCATGGTTTGGGCCTTTGAATATTTTTTTCTCCTTTAAGCTTCACATTCTCACTATATCATAATATCAGTCACAAAAGCCTGATGTACCAAAATTATATTCAACAAAGAACATAAATGCAATTTTTTTTAAAGATTTTTAAAAAATATTTTGTCTAAAATTTCAATAAACTGTTGCATTAAAAAAAACAAAATTTTCTATTATATATGTCAAAAAAACACTATATGTTAGGTCGAATTTTGTTTGACAGTAATACATTTGTACAAATGTTTCTAATGTGTACAAATATTTTTGGCGGCCACTGTGTACATGCTTGTGTTTTCACTCACTTCCTCTTGTGCAGTTGGTCCTGTCCTCTGTTGTCGCATGATGCATCCATTTGCTCTGCCATGTCTTCAGACTCTTCTGTTATCATAACTGAATCACTGCATTCTGAAGCTTTACATTTGGTGGATCTTCCTCCAAACCTCAGCATGAACTGGGACATCCTGAAAGTGAAGGTACATAACTTCTTAATATCACTTTTAATGTATAAAAAATCTTCAAATTTCCAACAAAGCAAAAGATCAAATCACCTGCCCATTAGTCCACTGGGTGGCTGATCACTGCAAAAGAGACAAATATACCATATGAAATATTTGAAATTAAATGGTAAAACCATGTGATGCCAAATAAATACTGATTTGTCTCCATGTTTGTAGCATCTCCTCTGACCTTTCCCCTCTCTCAATCCATTCAGTAGCTGGTTCGGGAGTGAAGGCGGATCTTTGTGAGGGGTATGATTGTTCTGTGCAGATTTTAGCCATTTTATTTCCTGTTAGGCCATTCACTGCAATTAGATCACATCTGGAGCCTTTGAGTAATCACTCCTGTAAACTGAAATGCACTTTCATTAGTGAACAAATGTACTTCCACATGCAAAGGGGTTATTATCTATTCTGACACAAACAATATTCAAATCCATGAATAAACAGTATTACAGTATTAAAGTGGTGTGTTTTCACACTGCTGCACTTTGACTATTTTTATCTCACAAAGATTAAAAATAAATCCTTGTTCTATTGTAAGAATGGATAGAAGGATAATGGACCTATGCCAAATAGATGCAAGTGTCTGCTCTATAAATATACACTGCAGCCTAAATGCCACGTGGAATCAGCAGTGTCTTCCAGGAAGATAAGGTGTTTTAAGACAAAAAGAGCCTGTGGTTTTGCACAGGACATTTCTGATTGAGACGGGGAGGTAAACATGCATGCTATAACTGGGAATTCCCTTAGCCAAACATGCTAAGATCAAATGTGCAAGTGAACTTGAAAAGCATCTCATAAAAAAGCTTCAGCCTCACTGTATATTTGTTTGCACTGTATGTAGCTATTCCAACAATGCCTCTAACCAAACAGTTGCTATTTTTTTCAAAGTCCCATGCATTCTTAATTTGAAGCCATTAAAATGCCACCTGAGAGTCCTTTAGAGATGAAAACTTACAAAACCAACAAAATTCAAAATTCTTTTAGATCTCACATAGTGTCTAATACAGTTCACATTCTACAGTTTAGTTTTGAAAAGAAAAAGGCCATTAAGCTTAATCATAGATCTGCTTGAGACATCAAAGCTTTGGATAGACTTAAATCCAGTTTAACATTCTGAGTTTATATTCTGTGCAAATCCATAACCATTACTTTTCAAGAAACAAAAAAACTCTCTCTCTCTCTCTCTCTCTCTCTCTCTATATTAAAAGAATTACCAAAAAAAATTTAAAAAATAAATATGTACAAGTAAAAAAAAAAAAGTAAAAAAGAAAAAAGAAATTAATATCAATGAAAAATACATTTGTTTAGTATAACCATACATTTTCAAGAAAAAGAAAAAAAAACATTTGCTGCACAAAACAATTAGGAGGGAGAATAGGTAAATTGCTGAAACAATCAAATCAAAGAACAAATACATTTAAACATGTTTTATACGATATAAAATTTTATAGGCCTAGTAAATATTAAAAATACCAAATTAAATAACAGGCTATGTACGAAGAAAAAAAGTGTAATTATAAGTATTTAACTTTGTAATTATAAGTAATTTAGTAATTAATATGTCTAATTGGTAGCCTATATTTCTCCACTGCCAACGAAAATAGTTCGAAAATAAACTCAAGTTTTGTCGCTACGCAGCTGAGAGACTAAACGCCAGTCTGGGATAAAATGAGTGGAACGGGGCGACAGTAGTTATTCTTCCCTGCTTAAAGCGTTCTGTAATCATTTAGCTACAGCTCCGCTCCGGATTTTCCGTTTCCCATTTGCACTGGCATTAGAGAGAGAAACCCTGTCATGAGCAATATCGCTGAATACCAGAGAAAACGTGACGCTCTGATTTTCAAAAAGGCGCACCGAACTGCAGGCAAAATCAGATATCTCCGCGAGAGAAAACACCGACACTTAGACTTTCATAAAACCCGCTCCTTACTCCGGACAAACTCTGCTCCCCATCTAAACTTTACTCTAAAAACGAAGAAGCGGAGTGACATAAAAAGTGAACCGTCCTGTTGTTGTCATCATAGGCTACTATTATATCAAGCCAGTGCTCGTGGAGTTCCGCTTGACCAATCAAATTTGAGGACCGAAACAACGGACAGACAAATAATAAATAAAGAGTTAAAACGATATCTTTGGGAACTCAACAAGCAATTAAATAAATGCCACATATAGAAATTAGAAAATAGCATACTATGACAAAATCACACTCACTTTGCCTTATCTTAGGCTATTTACCTGTAGCGTTAAGTGAGGATCTGCATAAACTCCGGATGCAAATAATTCCACAGAACTTTGTTCTTCACATCAGCGAAAGCATATTCCACAAAAATCTTCAGTTTCAGAAGTATTCGCGTGATTTGAACATTGTTGCAAAAATAAAAAACTGTCCTGTCGAATCCAAACCGCGAAGTGCTAGTAGTTTTCGGGTAGGTGAAGGCACGTCTCTTTCCCCTGCCTCCACGCGCACCTGCCAAGAAAGGTGACAGTGTCAGGCTGCGTTCATCCAACTACTCCTCCCCACACTCTACCCGTCCAATAATAACACTCTGTTACTGAGAGTATGCTAAATTTAAAAAACTTTAAACAGTCCAAAACATTGGAGTCTTACAGCACATACTTAGTAAAATAAATAAAATCCTGTGTTTACAGAAGTCTATAATGGGATGAAATTTGAATCCCCTCTGAGTCAGATGAGATCCTACTGGATAAACTGAATAAACCTTGATTTTTAGAATCATATTGGACATTATTTATTTATCGGAACCATGCTGTTTTGTAACCTCTGAAAGATTTACATTTGTTTTTGTGCTGCGCTGAAATACTAGCTATATAAGAAAAAAATCCCATCAGGATCAATTAGGATTTGTTCCAGTTAATTCCAACAGGAATCTTTTAGGATTTTTTGCTATATAATTATAATCAACCTGACTTCTATAATGAGGCTATTAGTTAAGCCTAGATCTATTAGCTTATGAGTTCAGCTTATATAGCTGCTCATACCACCATCAATATAAATAAAAAATATGTAATGATTCCTACATTTGTACTTAAATTGTTTCAGTACTTAATTTATTTCAGTGTACCGTTCACACCAAGAACAACAGCGTCCACACCAAAGGATGATAACATTCTGTTTTATGCTCAAGCTCTTTAAAGCAGAATGGCCTGTCAATGTTTTTATCATTCATTAGCTGGAAAAAAATAATTGCTCTGAAAGTGATTCCAACAATAATTCCTTTGCATCATTATTGTGGTGTGCTATTCTTTTAAATTTATAACGATTTTTAAAACTATATCTTTATTGTTGTCAGTATCATTCTTGGTCTTAATGTTAGTCATTATGAATCTACATGCTTGTCTTAGGTAATCTGTGTTGGGCCCTGGAAACGTAAACCAGTTAGTTGCATGTGTTAAATAGTTTGAGTGGAGCTTATTATGCTAACTCCGCCTCAGCTTCGGACTTGGTGCTGTAGGGTCAGCGGCCCATGAAAATGGATGGCTTGCTTTCTCATAGAAGTTGTAACATGGCTTCCACATTTCACTTATGATTTAAGTTGATGAATGAAATTGTCTGTTTGTTCATTTAATAAACTGTTATTTTTAATCATCGTACTATGGCAACTAATATTACTACCAAGTTTATGCTCTACAGTTTATGCCACCTTTAACCTTTGTTAACGCTTTCTACACTGTCCTCCAGCCTCAAACTGAGTCTTAATGGCTTGTGTAATAAACCTGTACGCATTCCTCTAGGAAACCTTGCACACTGCTGCATTACCACAGAAAGATCAAGTCCCAACCAATCCTCAGAATCTGCTGGGTTTAGGAAGCCTGTTGAACATAAGTTGTAATCTGGGTTTACCCACTAATGCGCTTTCTTGGACCGAGACTTAAGGATCTGTCAGGTGTAGAAGAAAATCTCTGTCTGTCTGTCTGTCTATCTATCTATCTATCTATCTATCTATCTATCTATCTATCTATCAGTCTGTCTCTCTATCAGTATTTTAGTCTTTCTGTCTAGCTTTTTTTAACAAAGACAATAAATGCATTATAGAAGAAGAACGAAAATGTCTTTCTATTATAAATTGTTCATCACTGTGGAAACATAAATATCAAATCACATTATGGTCAAATTAGATCAAGTCTATGGAAAATAAACAGTCAGCACCATGGTTATCAGTTTGTTTCAGAAAGCTATTAATTTGTTAATTAAGTCAGCCAGATAATTTAGAAAATTATGCATATTTTAGTTTCATTTTAATTTTATATGTTGTTTTGTGATGCCCATTATCACACAAAATTGAACTGGCCCATAAAAACTGCATTAATCTACAATGTTTCAGTCTAATGCAGCTGTCTCCAATAGCTACTATCTGTCTTGTTGAATGTTGTGATTATCATTATTTCAGCTCTTTACTCATAGTGAAAATGTCTCATTTGTTGTGACCCCCAGTGTGATTTTTGCTGCTGATTACAAACAGTCATTCTCAGACAGCACGGTCGTCTTTGAGAGAGGATAAACCATCATCTATGAGATTATGTTTAATCTTTTGATGTCAGACTTCAAACAAGAGCGGCACAGCAAACGCTAGTCTCTAATCACTCTGAAATGATAATGAAGCAATTCCATTGGAGAATTCAGTATGAGAAGAGAACTAGTCCAACATTTGTACAATTATAGAGACATTTTTCTTATTTCAGTTAAATGTTGATTGCCATTCTCTGCTCATTGTTTTAGTATCATTTTTAAATAATTAGCTTATAATGATGTTCAAAACATCACTTTGATGTTTCAGTCAGGTATATTCCATCCCAACTACTTTGTTCACCTAATCAGTCTAGTTCTACTGTCACTGTAGTACAATAAATTATGTTAATTGTATAGGAAATAATTACAGATATGTAGTTTTATACCCACTTAAATTAAAATCTGCCCATATGAAAACCGAGAGAGAGAGAGAGAAAACTCACATGTGTGGACTTACCTGAAGTGAATTTAGGATTTGCAATGCAAGTGTCCTCATAAAAACAACAGATGTGAAAAAAATTAATCAGTACATGTTCCATTTACATTAGAACTACACAGTGCTAAGATTTTAAGTCCAGTTCTTGGTTTTCTAATGACTACTATAAAGCAAAGCTGTTGAGCATGTCAACATCAAACATCTCCAGAGATGGCTCTTGTTTACAGGTGCTGTTGATAGTCCTAATCTAATTGCTGTACCGCTGTGTGGTTATAATTGTTTAAGTCCCCTGACTCCTTATGTAAGTTCACTCCTTTATAATTACTGAATGCCTCCTAAAAACTAAAAATAATAACTGTAAAAATAATTAGAATTTATTGTTATTAAAATTTATAATACATCTAACTGGGTATAAAAAATATACTAATGAATCTGTTTAGACAGCTTTTATTGACGATTGTGTGTTTGGGGCAGTGTTGTATTTATTTTTTGAATTCATTTTTATTTATACATTTTCTGTCATCATTTTAAATTTAGTTAAAGTTTTAGTAATGTTGTGTTTTTGTCACACAGCTGAAAACATCCCAGTTCTTGCATGGCCAGCATACTAACTGGACATGTCACCCATTGAGCATGTTTGGGATGCTCTGGATCGGCGTATACGATAGCATGTTCCAGTTCCTGCCAATATCCAGCACCTTCACACAGCCATTGAAGAGGAGTGGACCAACATTCCACAGGCCACAATCAACAACCTGATCAACTCTATGCGAAGGAGATGTGTTGCACCGCGTGAGGTAAATGGTGGTCACACCAGATACTGACTGGTTTTCGGACCCTCCCGGACCCCCCCCCCCAATACAGTAAAACTGCACATTTTAGAGTGGCCTTTTATTGTGGCCAGCCTAAGGCACACCTGTGCAATAATCATGCTGTCTAATCAGCATCTTGATATGCCACACCTGTGAGGTGGATGAATTATCTCGGCAAAGGAGAAGTGCTCACTAACACAGATTTAGACAGATTTGTGAACAATATTTGAGCGAAATAGGCCTTTTGTGTACATAGAAAAAGTCTTAGACCTTTGAGTTCAGCTCATGAAAATTGGGGGCAAAAACAAAAGTGTTGCGTTTATAATTTTGTTCAGTGTACATACTACTGTTCAAAAGTTTGAGGTCAGTTTGGTGCTTTTGAAAGAAATCTCTTATGCTTATACTAATGCTGCATTTATTTGATCCAAAAAAAGAAAAAAAGGCAGTAAAACAGTAATATTTTAAAATTACAATTTAAAATAGCTGTTTTCTATTTGAATATATTTTAAAATGTAATTTATTCCTGTGATAGTAAAGCTGAATTTTCAGCAGCAATTACTCCAGTCTTCAGTGTCACACGATCCTTCAGAAATCATTCTAATGTGTTGATTTGGTGCTCATTTGTTATTATTATCAATGTTAAAAACAGTTCTGCTGCTTAATATTAGTGTGAGTACCCTAATATACATTTTTAAAGTATTCTTTAATGAATTCATAAGATTTATAAGAATAGCATTAATTTTAATTAGAAATTGTGTCCCTCCTGGAACATTTAAGTATTTTAAAAAATCTCACTGACCTTAAACTTTTGAACTGTAGTAGTGTATATAGCATATGCACTATATAGGACATAAAGCTGACATTAACTCCACGAGTGCAAAACAAATGATCCATAAAAAATAAAATCCTAAAACTTTCTGTTTATTTCCAAGTCTAAATGAAAAGATTTTCACAGCACAAACACAATATAGCATGGGGGCCCCCTGGTGGCCGACAGGCCAAACTCACCACTATTATATGCATATAGTGTAAGTGTCCTGCATAAGTAGCCGCAATTACTGTACGTCACGATCCACCTTTACAGTCCTACTAAGACCCGTTTTTTCTCTTTGCCATGCTCATATCCACAAAGAAGCCAGGCTCAAATGAATGACATTTTTGAAATGCACACTGATTGTTAGGCTACTTAACATAAAGCAAAGTCTTACTGAGGAGATCTAAAATATTGCTCAGCGCTGCCTGAAAATGAATCCAGACTTCTCATCCGTCGCTCACGGGGACTGTTCACACAGCTGTCCGTTATTCCTCAGTTCACTTCCGGACCACATGAAGGAGAAAAGACCCTGCTGTCTTCTCCTCTAACCCATCATGACATCTCATTACAAACACATGTCATGAACGCGCCTGTGCAGCATCACAGTCTCTGAGTAAATGAACAGCGCTGTCCTCCGTCATGCTAAAGCGAATGTCAAGCTGTATTGACATTACTCATTTGCCTGAGCGTGCTGCTGTTGTTGTTATTAATAAACAGCCTTAATGTCTCTGTGACGCTGCTCGCACGAGCAGAACAGCTATTTTAGGGTTCCTCTGACATTGCTCTGACTTTGCAGCAGCGTGTTATTGAACCGATGAAGCAGAGAGAGAGCAAACTGTCTCATTTTAGGGCTCCAAACCTGGGCCATATGTCCTCTCTTTAGAATGAGTCCATGCAGATAGCCTATGGTGTTACATAGCAAAAAAATAAAAACAAGCACAGTGCTCTGGGTACATGTATGAGATAAAGACTAACATCAGGATGCATGTGTGAATATATTATTTCTGCCTTCAGTGCACTGGAAGAGATGAGTCATGCTCCCATGATGATGTATGCATGCATGCTTTTTTCAATTTTGTTGCCAGTGGTTTTCTCTGAGGAGGAAATGAAGACAGCGCCTCCAAAATAAATATCACTTATATATATATATATATATATATATATATATATATATATATATATAAATAACTAAGACATAGATATAGAGATATAGATATAGAGTGAAGTTGTCTGCTATACTGTTATAAATCTCTTATTGATTTACGTTACAAGCTATCAAAATGGCATCTTACTGTTTGAGCATATAAATATCAGCAAATGTACAAGAACATATATATATAGATATTGCATCTAAATAAAATGTGGGTGTTTTTTCCTCCATATTCTCTCTACAGTATATCATACTATATGAGCCTGACATAAAAGCCTGATGTGTATTTTTATATTTTGTCTAAAGGTTCAATAAACTGTTCCAAATAAATAAATAAATAACTGACTGTTTGATACACTCTCAGAATAAAGGTACAAAGCTGTCACTGGGGTGGTACAAAAACTGAAAGATACCTCTAAATTGTACATATTAGTACCTAAAGTGTACATATTATTACGTTTTGAAAGAGTACTACCCTAGTGAGAGTTTGGTACATTTTTTCTGAGAGTGTAGTATAAAGTAAGTACTGTAGTGTTTCTTCAGCAGAGAGTGGATTTAGCAGCTGTGTGTTTATGTCTGTCTAAGAGATTAAAACTTTCATGCTTCATCGATCCTTTGGCCTGGTCAGCTTGCAAGTTAGGGGGAAATTGCAGCTTTAGACTGGAACAGTTTGTTCCTTTTTTCGGTTCCAGATTGAGGTTCAGTCAGTGATATTCATCCCTCCATGGAAGCTACAGATGAAGTTCTGCCACGATCAGCATATGTTTAGCTTTCCAACAAATGTCATCAAAATCCCCACTGATTCGAATTACAGCACGAGACGGGGGAGGGGAGGCGTGAAGATGATGTCACACCGCTCACATGTCCCTTTACAACGGGTGTGACTTCAGTAATGCCAGGTAGAAAGATTAACAGTTTGTGTTTATCTAAACAGGACCAAAATGAAAGGTAACAATAACTGAACAACTGAGCAACCTGTCTGTAGACTACAATTCGTGTTATATTTAACAGTGTATGTGTGTGGATTCATGTAGATAAAACCTCACTTTGGGAATGTTTTTATTCTAAAACAGTGAAAGTCAACAAAAATCTAACAAAACTTCCCACTAGGGTTATTCAAGGACATCCTCTTGGATCCAAACCAAATAAAACTACTTTTTTTTTTTAATCCAATATCGGATGTCCTTGAATAAATAAGTGTGTGTGTGTGTGTGTGTGTGTGTGTGTGTGTGTGTGTGAAAAGGGACAAAAGGCAGTCAACATAAGAGCATGTCTGAGCGTGGAGGAACCAGAGGGCATATGAAGGTAACAGTTCCAGTTAAGTTGTAACCCAAGATGGATTATATTCATGACGTAAGCACTAGACCTTCCCAGTAAAGGCAAGGTTTTATAAATAGCACAGGTGCATGCTCAGCATGGTTTATACAACTGCCTGTACAGTATATTTCATATTCTATTAATGCTCTTGTTCAGCGCTGACACACGTGAGAGGGAACAACACTCCGCCCAGGCTAATTTTATTGGGCTGTTAAAGATCAGGGTCAGTCATGAGTGCTATGGATGTGTTTTACCAGGGGGAATGCACCAGATAACCCATCAAAAGAAAAACATCTTTATCGAAGCAGAAGAAGAAGATACAAGAGGATTTGCGTTTATTCTTTTATTCATACAGTGCAGCATGTATTGTTTGCTGAGTCTGTTCTCCCCCACCGCTGCTAAACCATCCGCACACACACAGGAAGTGAACATTACTGCTTACTCAAGCTTAATATCATATTCCACACAGAAAGATTCAATATGACTACTCCATTGTCTGTTTATTCATTGTGGTTAGAACTGATAATATCTGAATAATCTAATAGACTTAATGCAAGACAGCAGTGTGAGTACAATGACAGTATCGCTTCACCAATGTTGACTTTAGAGAAAAGCAAATCCCAAAATGATTCTTTTCACTCAGAATTTTACTGTATTAATCTTCAAATCAATTGGATTGGTTTCTAACCAGGAAGATAATGATCTTATGTTTCTGTAATGTGATCAGGTCATCATGACTGAGTAACAAACAAATTTCATGCACTGTGCAAGCACATGATGCATTTAAAATGAGTTAATAATGAAAGAATGACTTCGTATAAACAAGTAAAAAGCTTCTTTTAGTCACTATGTCCTGGTAGTCTTTTAAAAAATCATGGTGCACCATGTGGAGGACATGCAATTTTGCTACCTGGCTCCAGAAGGATTGATTCACAGTTGTTAGTGGGTAAACTTTTGGTTTAGAGTTACATTCAGTAAATTATTAGTGCATTAAATTTATATAGAGTGGATATGAATGCATCCATATTGCACAGAGATTTATTTTTTTTAGATTTTGTGTGTGTGTTTTATTCATATAAAATTTTTAGATTTTGTGTGTGTTTTATTCATTATTAAATCTACCTAAAGTAAACATTTCTGGCTGTGTTTTTTTTTTTTTCCTCACTTTATTTTGATTTTCTCCAACTCAGCAGGTTACACCAAATAAAGCTGTAACAGCCAGAGGTTTAATATGAATTTTGAGAACTTCAGATAATGTTTTAAAGATTTGGGACCAATAATTGTGTAGAGATGGGCAAGACCAAAGCACAGTAGTTGCAGGAGCTTGGTGACAGCGGTCACATGTGGGATCCACATCGGGATCAATTTTGGAAAGTATAACTTTGGTCCAGTGGGTGCGATGAAGGATTTTACACTGAATCAGACCGTGATTGGCACAGAAGGAAGAGGAGTGTTCCTGGCTGTTTTTAACCTTGTAGTATTTTGACCTTGTACAAATGGATAGTCTGTTAATGGAACTATATACATTTAAATAAATAAATACCAAAGGGAGGAGCGAAGAAGGGTAATTGAGTTTATGGAGGGGTTATTTCAATCAGATATACCAGTCAATGGGTGAAGAGTGGGTGAAGGGGGAAGAAGCATGCAAAAATAACACTAAAGAGGTGCACCTGGTGCTTATTCAGCCTTATAACCACTATCATAAATCAACAATTTCATCTCTCCCACAGAGATGTTTCTCTACGGACATTTTGTGATAACGCCAGGCAGGCCTTATAGGTACTGTAGGTGCCTCCAGATCTGCTTCCTAAATGTATGGAGCCACCATTCCCTCTGCTTTTGCTCATTGCTTTTGTATATATATATATATATATATATATATATATATATATATTTAACCAGTGAAAGGACTGCCAATTTAAAATTAAATGAGCTTTTTTTATTTTGTATTATTTTTTTGAAGGGTTTGTATTTTCTTTATTTGGTAACACTTTACAATAAGGTTCCATTAGTTAATGTTAATTAATTTATTAACTAACATGAACAAACAATGAACAATACATTTGTTACAGTGTTTATTAATCTTTGTTAATGCTAGTTAATGAAAATACAGTCATTCATTGTTAGTTCATGTTAATTTACAGTGCATTAACAAATGTTAACAAGCACAACATTTGATTTTAATAATGCATTAGTAAATGCTAAAATTAACATTAAGATTAATAAATGCTGTTGAAGTATTGTTCATTCTTAGTTTACAGTATGTTAACTAAAGTAGTTGTACTAATATTAACTCATTAAATTAATAAAAAGAATGATATATATGTATATGTTTATATAGTGAAGTGAAACTATATTTGGGGCCAAATGTTAGTTTGTAGTCATTGATAAACTTTTTTTGATCAACTCTAATGCTAAAATCTGTGCGTTATCTCAAGTAGATTGCTGTCTTATTTGGCAAAATGATTCAAATTCCATCCTAACAAATATTATTTATGTATTATTTTGACAACTTACAGTACATATTTTCTCTGTCAATACAATGCAGCTTTTAGAAAGTGTTTTATTAATGCAAAATACTTGATTGAAGCATTATTTCTGGCATGCTGGATTGCTACTCAAATAAGTGTTTCATGCATATGAATCAACTGTGACATATTTTTGGGATGATGATTGCTATGTGGTCCTTAAGGGCCATTTAATTAATGAAAAGCACTTTGCATCACTTAAAATCTGTGTAATTACCGTCCACCTTCCCTCCCCTATCTTCTCTCTCTCACACAAACACATCATACTCTGAAGTATTATCTCACTGTGAGACTCATGTTGACATCACACGTCTGGGAGATTAGGTGGCTCTGCTTGGCGCACACAGATCCTCTTGGGTGCGAAAGCACATTTTTAATTCATCAAGGCCCACATTAGTTAATCACCATCAAAGATCAGCCAGTGATACGATGACAGAGCAGGTAGAATCGCTTCTAATTCCTAGGTGTTCTAACACCTAAAATTCAGATAAAACAGAAAGTTTGAGAATATCTTGCCAGGAGCCTGTTCAGTATCTCATCCCAGCAGGGGCCCGATGAGAGCTGTCGTCAGTCTCATTTGGATTCTCTCTTTTGCTCTTGTCTGTCTGCACTTTAACTTTTAATGTCATCTGCTGAAGCGTCTGCCAAATACGTATCGTGATTAAAATGTTTAGCCACAGTGACTTACAATCCTCCTGTGGAAATCTTAATATGGAAAGACATTTTTGTAATCATTTCCAAATTAACAATATTGTATTTGTTTATTGTACATTCTGTGAGTTATATGTATATGTATGTATATATATAGAGAGAGAGAGAGAGAGAGAGAGAGAGAGAGTCCTATGCTCACCAAGGCTGCATTTATTTGATAAAAATACAGTAAAAACAGTATTATGATTATCTTTTATTTATTTAAAAAAATATATTTTCAAATGTAATTTACTCCTGTCAAAACTGGCAAAATTGAATGTGATCTTTCAGAAATCATTGTAATATGCTGATTTGGTGCTCAGGAAAAAAATCTTATCAATATACTTAATATACAATATATTTAATATTTTTGTGGAAGCTGTGATACATTTTGTCAGGATTCTTTGATAAACAAAGTTCAAAAGAACAGCTTTTATTTGAAATAGAAATCTTTTTGTAATTTTGTAATTTATGTCTTCAATAACAGTAATAATACTAATAATATACTACTAATAATACGATATACTACTAATAATAATATATAGTAATACAATAATAATGGTAATGTATAGAATATTTAATTAACTAATAAGTGTTGATTAAACAGAATAAAAGAAATGTGTAAAAAAAATATATACTGGTTTTTTTAATGGTTCATGTGCAAAACTCTAGTTTGCCAGTTCAGTTAGGTATTTTAGGTACCAGTGTGTTTTGAGTGTTATTTGAAATCCCTAACCCTAATTATGAGCAATAGTAATAGTAATGCTTGCCTTAACAAGAACCACTCATTTAGAACCATTCATTTATGGTTATGTCTTCTAAAGAGAATGTGAAATCTCAAGCTCCAAAAGTAAACAAAAAATGACTTTTTTAAAATTAAAACAGTATCTTAGAAGATGTATAGAATAAAAACATCACAACTTTAGAGTCTCAGCTTTATTTTGGTTAGTCTTTTCCAGTTCAGTTTCAACATGAGAACTTGTGGGACTCGTGAAATTTGACATTTCTGATGTTTGACACTGATTGGGTACACCTACAAAACATCCCGATGGACAGGGTATTGCATTACTTCTGATAAAATCTAGAATAATCTTAATGGCTTTGGCATTATTAACATTCATGACAAGTTTCTGTAGAACATGAGCATGTGCAAGAACAGAATATTTAAGGTCACCACTTAATAAACATCGGAATTTGGAACATTCGACCACTCCGTGTGACGTCTTCAATAAGAAGAATGACAAAGCGAGGAAGAAAACAAAGTTGTAAAAACAAAAAAAAAAAAATCAAAGCTACAGAAACAGTTCCCTCCACACGTGAATGACACCATAAAACCAAAGGCAGCATCTACATTCAGTGAAAACGAATCATTAAAAGAGAAGTACAAGCTTCCCCCTACATTGTAGTGATTTTAGGGAAAAAAGGTTCATTACCCACCTAATACACCTAAAAGATGCAAAGATAGAACATCAATACCCCCGAAAGGCAATGTTAAGAGGCCAGTGTATTTCCATTAAGTAACTATACATATATGTAGGCACGTTTGACAAATGAAGCTGAATCACACACATGGCATGGCTCGAAACAACCTACATATGCAACTACTGTGCACTTTCTAAATATAGAGAAATCACACGAGGCAGCAATACAATACGAGAGGGACAAAACAGTGCTGGCTACATCGGTAGAGGAAATGTAATTTACAGTAAAACAACATGCCCCTTTGATAGTGGACACTTCTCATTCGGTAGTAGAATAAATATTTTATGCTATGGCTAATCCTCCAGGCATTTACATTCTAACCCTAGACTGAAAGCAGAAAGCTTGAAGTAAAGAGTACAGGCAATGTTAGGTCCCACATGTGTAAGATGGTATGTTGTTTTAGATTAGTGTTTTTAAATAATCTTTTCTTTTCTTTTTTTTTTAAATGAATCTCTCCTAAACTAAAATGGCCTCTTTCTGACATGAGACACTTGTACATTCAAAAAACATCCCCTCGGTTAAACACTGTGGAAGACCGGTGAGAAACTTCTCTCTGGTGCCTTTGTATCTCAGGTCAGAAGAGGGGCCTTAGTTTGCCTTTAAATAGGGAGAGCGTGGAGGTACTCTGTTCAGAGGTCATGATGATTTGGTCATGACACCGATTTTAACATCGAATCGTCCCTGGTAGCGATCCTTGTCGCTGTAATAAATGTTTTCCCCGAACACTTTGCACTCCACGCGGATCTCCGTGTTCAGGGTGATGTTGACGAACTGGACGGCCACCAGGGGCTGCAGGTAATGCGAGTGCAGGCGTTTCCCGTAGTAGGGGTAATACTGAAGGGGAAAGCCTTCTCCGATACCGTAGTACTTCACTTCGCCGAGCTTACCTGCATCCTCTTCTTTCTGCAGGTGTTTCAGAGAAGACCAGAGAATATGTGCTGCCAGTTAGTAACATTTGGACTATTTTACAGAGCAAATACGAGTTTTCAGTCAAGCAGGGAAATGATCGCTCACCTTGTTTGTGCAGTGGAGAGGAATCACGTTGGGCTGGACTTTGTGCTTTGCCTCTTCTGGAATGCTTTCATTTGATATTGGTGGCTAAAAGAAAAATAAGAAATTATTTAATTTAATAAAAACAAATTAGACTTGCATGCAACATGATGCATGATATATATATATATATATATATATACCTGCATCATGTTGGTGGTCATCCAGTTATTGCAAAATATTTCATTATTATTAATTTATTATTATTAGTAGTAGTAGTAGTAAATAAAATATCAATAATGAATAATAACAATATTTTATAAGAAAAATAATAAAATAATGAATGAATGAATGAATGAATGAATGAACTACAAAAAATAAATCAGGTCAGTTGATATGGAATAAAGCATAATAGTATGTGTATATGTATTTATATAAGCATTTACATAATACTGTAAAGAAATTTGCTGACGTATTATAAAACTGAATCTTTAGTCAATTAATTCACAGTCTACAGAAATGTTTGGAGTAATTCCCTAATAAAATGCGAAGGCCCTACAAACATTTTGTGAATACTGTTGTATGTATTTAACAAACCTTGGGTCTGAAGTTCACAATCCTGTTGAGCTTGATAATCAAGCAGGGTTTCCCCAATGAGAATCCAAAATTACGATCATCAATGCCATTACAGGGTCCTAGCAAAGACCTCGAAAACTGGCATGCCTTTCTGACACCCATGTCACTCTCTAGATCACCTCTGTTCTTGTATTCCCCAGGTTGTTCTGTCAAAACAGAAAAAAAAAATATTTATATTTATATATATTTCTGTGTGTGTGTGTGTGTAATTCTACATATATAAAGATAAAGAGATAACTAAAAAAATATATACAAGGATACAAACGGTGCGTGGAATAATTCATAATATGTTCTAGTATTTTGCTTGTGAGTATTACATTTTGTAGGCTAATGAAATCCATGATCCTGCTGACAGACAATCCATATTCATTTGTGACTCAAGTAACAGAAAATAAATGTGTAATCTGGTACCTCCACAGTTCTCAAACGTCATTAGGTCCTCCTGTTTTTCTTTGTCATAGGAGTCTAGGAATTCTTTCATGGCTTTGGTGTATGTCCTGTAGGTATCATCGTCCTCTGGATTGATGATCAGCTCAGCCTTGTCTGAACGTGGGTAGTGAGTGAGCCCTGTGCGCAGATAAAATAACACAAATACAAGGAATTCAGATATATTTACATTCATTTCTTTGAATTTTTTGTAGAGACAATAAATCTTTGGACTCTCATTTGACTTATATGTACTAAATCTTTAAATGACTCAGTCTGCCCATAATTCTTCTTTGGAATATCAGCAACCATTGTGAAATTCTGAGGAATTTCTTGACAAAGTATGCCTTCAAAAATTTCAATCTAACATCTGCTTAATCTCAGCTGTTTAACCTCCCCAAAACGTTGAATGATTCTTACAAGAATTTGTTTGGCAAATACCTTTACATTATTTGTGCAAGTCTAAAACCAATGTCATGCTTGACTACATCTAATAAGCTTTTAATGATCATATTTAGAGATTAAAATGTACAAAAACGTATTTTTTCCTTTATTTGAAAGAATAAGCAAAATATTCCAACCATTATTTAATACTTCATTTTACTTTTAGAAATTGCATGAATCTTCACAAAATAACTGCTTTTTATCAGTATAAAATTATGCACAAAATCTTAACAGTTAAAGGCTGGTGAGATTCAAATGCATCTGATAAAAGGACAACGCCTATTTGAAGAACCAGTTTGATAACTGAAATGGCATCTTTTGTAACAGAATCACATGTGAAAGAAAGCATTTCCTGAAAACAGTTTGCAGTACACAAAGCTTGAACGCTCCTGGTCTCGCAAAGACTCAGAGATGTGAATAAATCATAAAGGAACATGCTGTGATTGTTAGAGCAAGAAAGAGAATGAATGCTGAAATCTTTGCAATGCATGTTTAGGATCATTCTGATCCTTCCAGTGATCAGTTTTCCTAAATCAGCCTTGCCAAGAGGAGAGGTATCAGTTTCTCTTCAAAGTGTGTTTTGTTTCTAATTTGTCTGAAAGGTATCTGTTGTCGTATTCAGTCTGTTTCCCCATTACCTCACATGCCTTCTGCTCTACCAAGAAAACTATATCAGCTATGACGTAAAATGGTCAGATTATCAATTCTCAAGAGTCCAGTGCTCTCTTAGCCTTTGATCTGGTCTCTGAACCCACCAAATGTTTGTCAGACAGATCCAATCCTTCAAGCCTCACTTTAAACTTCAAGAGGAACAGCAAATGTGACAGGAACAGCGAGTCCAAGCCCTCAAGAATCCCCCTGGAATTTATGTAGGCTAATGTGCTAACCTTTCAAACCCCATGAAAACAAAATTAGTGTTTTGTGGCTTTTAAAAAAATTCTCTACTAGGAAAATGAATCAAAATATTGACTCACGTCACGTGTACATGTTTTGAAAACAAAATTTGTTTTTTGTGGCTTTTTAAAATTCTCTTCCAGGAAAATGAATGTGCACATATACATATTTTTGTTCAATAAAATGTTCTCTTGCATGAAAATGTCCATTTCACCTAATACCACTGCCATCAACTAGCAATAGCAAGTAGCATATTATAGTTTGCTGGGCTTTAACTAAAAAGCTGACCTTATAATTCTGTTTAAAATGACTAAATCCTATCTGATTCAATAGGAAACACTTCAACAAAAATGTTTAAAAAAATAAATAAACGTGGTGTAGAAACAATTTTCACTCTGAATTTGCTAGTAAACATCACAATTACTTACACAGAAACAGCAAGTAATGCACTGAATTAAACGTTATTTTGAAGCAGAAAGACTAAAATAGTATTTCATTGTAAAACATACTCCAAAAATGTGGAAAAAAACATTTTTATAGCGTAGAAAACAAATAAATTCCTTGCAAAAAGTATAATGACTTGGGAAAAAAAGACCAATTTTACAATTAAAGTGATTAAAATGTACATTTTACAATTTTGTTGTTTTCTGGCTGTAGTTTTAGTCAGTTTATTATTCTTTTTTTTAAATTATAGACTTTTACATACTCTAATAATCTTTGTCTTATTTACAATTTTGAAAAATTATGTTTACACTGTAGGAAAGAAATAAAGCCCTTCAAATTTTTTCATCAAATCTTCTAAAAGGTATAATAAATTGAAACTAAAAGTCTCATATTTTGATGTTTTTCAACTGTAATTTTAATCATAATATTACTTATGTTATAACGTATCAATTATGTTTTAAATGATAGACTTTGTATTTATTTCACCCCTGCAGGTCTATCATAAACCCCTAAGACTTCACAAACCCATTGATATTACTTCAGTTTACACTCACAATAAATTATACGAAAGATATAAAAGGCAGGACAGCCACTGCAATAGAGCTGTTACCTGGAGGAGCTACTCTGTCCTGCCAGGTGGGTTTGTAATCGCTCAGGGTGAGGAGGAGAACCTGGATGGTGCCGATAAAGATCCCGGCCAGACAGCCATAAAAGATGAGATAGAAGAGGAAGATTTTTGCTGTGGAGAGAGAAAGAGAGACGGGACATATTTTAGCATGTGGAGACAATTCTGATGTTGTTACTGCACTTAATGATGATAGTGTTTTGTAAAAGACATTATTTTTTTTATGTTTTTAATCCTTTTATATTTGAACTGACGGTTGAAAATGTTATGCAATAAAGCAAGTGTATTCTTTCCACCATTCGAATCCACAAAATATTTACTGGAACTACAGTCATTATTAACTAGAATTTATTTATACATATACAGCCTATATTTAGAGAATTGATACATAAAAGAAAGAGTATTATTGGAAATGACTACTTGGGACAATCTGATCCCAGGAAGCCCACTGATGCTACATCAAACAGGCCAATCTGCTGACACCATACCAGCAATACAAATGTCCTCACAGTCTGTCCCCAGAAAATATAGAGGTGCCAGCATGACAGGACATGATGAGTAATCTCAATGTCTCAAACATAAACAGTGTGTAGGGGCATCGCGGTGCACTGAAACCAGTAAGGTCATATCTCACGTTCTTTCCCAACCAGTCTGTCCACTTTATCCAAAATATTTCACCGACAGCTTGTTCAGATGATGCACATTCGAATTAGTTCCAATGAAATCATTACAGTGCTAAACTATATTTCAGTTACCTATGCGCAGTTAGGCAAGGGCACAAGGTCTGTGTGCTTTCCAGTGGTGCATAAAGCAATGTCAGAGGGTCACTGGGACTGAAGCCCAGCGAATGTCAACATATTAGATGATGTAATGGCCATCAGAAATCTCAGGAGATGGAGTGACTTCTAGGTTTATATGTGTCCTTCCTCTTCTAGAAGCTTATTATGCATTGCTTTGCTAAGGCACGACTCATTTTGGACACCCATCATCTTGAACTTTACACTTAATAGCTCCTGCATGGATTTTTCGACTGGCTAGACACATTCAATAGGTACTTCGAGATGAACTGGAAGGCAGATTCAGACTACAGAGTTAACTTTAGACATTAGGCAGACTACTTCTGTAAAACTGAAGGCATCAATTAGAAACTGTTGCTGCCTCAAAAACATGACGTCAATATTCAGTGCAACCTTAGATGAATCAGTCAGACCCAAAAGACTAGGCCTTTCACCTTGAGTCACCTTGAACAATGATGCATTTTTAACCCTTTCCACGTGTATCACGTTAATAATGACAAGTATGCTAATTAAATGACATGCTGATTGATTTCATGGCAAGCACAGACATGAAACAAGCAGCTTTTTAACAAACACAAGCCTTTCACCTTCTCGTTATTTATTTAATTATTTATTTCTGAGGAGGAAAATCATTTTATTAAATTTCATTTTGGCATTGAACAGTAAAAATCGAACTGATCAATAATCTGATGCTGTCCTTTATTGACCTTTTGCTCTTGCATTAGCATCGATTTCACGCGCAGCGTTCGTTTTACATTAATATATCTTTATATTTAGGAAGAAAATCGAAAACACATAAAGCGTGACCAAAGACCGAGTGGTCTCAACGAAACAGGTGGGATACAGAGAACAGCAACCAATAAGCCTACTTGTTTAAAAATGCTTTGAGCTGGCAAAACACATCCGTTAACGCGGCAAATGTATATCGATGTATGAAAGTCCGTGAGACATTTGCTGCAAAGTCAAATCACACAGGTTGCATCGATCGTGACCAGACTGGCAGTCTATCAGCACCTGCTGCTATAGAAACGGCGATGACAGGTATCACAGAGCTGTCCAACGTGCTGAAATCGAGCGATACTGTCGATATGACATCTATAGGTTATACTTACACCAACTACCACCGGTGCGTCCCAGAAATTCCTTCTTCTCCGAATTCCATAAAAACTTCTTCCATCCTCCATCATCTTTATTTTGAGCGGGCATGGTGTACTGTAAGGTTGTGTTTATCCCCTTGGGCAGCGAATTCCCTCGTGTCTCCTTTCTTGCCTCCTTTGGAACAATACACCCCTTCCCGGAGCACTAAGCCCACCGTGACATGGAGCCGTACCCGGCTCTCTCCAAGGTGCCCCGAGTAATATATCCAGCGGAGCGCACGGGTCCCGCCCACCTCCACCCAGAGCAAATCAGAAACAGAACCTCCAATCACGTAACACGGTCGTGCAGCTCACGAAATTGGGGTGGGAATCACTTTACAATAGGGTTGCGTAAAAAGACGTAGAAGCCGCTGTAAGAACGGGACAGGTTGAAGGGAATGATGTAAAAACGCATGACGCAAGAGCCGCGTTCCGCGTTTAGAAGTGGGGAAACGGATCTAGGATGCCCGACGGCGAAATAAAAAGGCGCTGTTTTTTCAAGCTGTTATATTTAGACAGCGCATGCAGATGGATGAACATATGCCTCATTACACTGAAAAATGGTTTTATCATTATGTCATAACAGTGTTTCCTTATCTATTAAACTTCTCATAATAACCGTTTCTGTCATTTCTACTTACGTTTTAAGTTTCAACATGATTTTATTCTATGCTAATTGATTTAAAAATGGTTCAAAATGGTACAAAAAGTGCAATTAACCTATCACTGCAGGCTGTGTGCTAAACACTACTTTGATTCTACTTAAAGAAGAAGCGCTGCGTTTTCATTTGGGTTGAAATTTATAACATTGTAAACTATTTGGAATGAACAATAAAAAAAACAATGAAACATTTGTTAGAACAAACACAAGAAAAATAGCAACTTAAGCTGCAGACAAGTATGCAGACAAATGTAAACCATGTGGACGAAAAGTTTGAGATTTTTCCCCATGGAAATTAACAAACCTTTAGGAGTGGAAAATGCGTAAGATGTGTAGACGAACTTCGCTGACCATCACAATGAACTCCTTTGTAAGAAAGGTCAGATGTTCTTACTTTCATTGAAGCACAAGATGACCTTTGTATCATTCTCAAATAATGCTGGAAAACAAAATCAAAAGTTTTTACACAAACTTGCAACGTTCATGCACCATGAGGGCTGCTAATATTAAATTCTGAAGATCATATTAATTCATATTAACGCTGCTATGTGTTTACTATGTGAAGCACAACAACAACACCATAAAAACACACGTGCATACAGAAGCATAGGAATATGAAAGGAAGGATGATTTGAAAAGATAAGAAAATAGGAAGAAAGGGCATGGAAGTTTCAGTGCACAGAGGTGCATGAACACACACACACCCACCCACACATGCACCCTTGACCAAGCACTGAACCACCTTGGAACAGTGTTTACATGTATACAGAGCGTAGACTGAATCACAAATACAGCACACAAAAAAGGCAGAGCCGTCAATGTCAAAAATGTCAAAAACGGAATTTTCAAGATCACATTTGTCAAACTCAAGGTGAGTTCATAAGGAGACACTAAGCACTAAATCATTCTCTGACAGTCCACATTAAGACAATTTATGGCTGATATTCCTCACCCCACACAGATACAGACTTTGTTCTCACTAGTGTGTAACACATTAGACACTGTCTGATTTACAGCTGACACCAAAAGTCCACATTCTAAATCTGAGAGTCATTTTAACTACACTATATACAGAAAAGGAAGTCTGAATTAAAATTATAATGATTAATATAAGATGAGCATATAGGCCTATGACATTTTAAACTCACATTTCTCTTTTCTTCATCTAGTATGGATTGTCAATGTAGGCCTGACATTGATCTACTTTACTCATATCCTGAAATAATCTCATTAAAAATAGAAATACTGTAAAAGTTGTATATGGAAAAAAGGAAAAAGGACAGAAAGTCTTTTCTGGCTGGTGTCCCAACAAAGAGTTGTAGATCAGAAGATAAGACATCGTCACACCAAACACTGACTTCCTCTGCTGATGTTCCAGGTGATACAGCTATTTTAGATTACTCAGCAAATATGTTGGAGGAATGTGAAGCTTAATATGGATACTACAGATTTATTAGTAACCACTGTAATGTCTGAACCAGTGAGGAAGGCACAAGCTGTTACCTTCAGCTAATACAGATGTTGTAGTACAAACGATGCACATGGATTCCGGTTGGACACTTTTTGTCTTTGGTTAAAATATATCGTTAAAGGAACGGTTCACCAAAAAATGAAAATTTGCTGAAAATGTACTCACTCTGAGGCAATTCATGATGTAGATGAGTAGATGTTTCTTCATCAGAACAGATTTGGAGAAATGTAGCATTACTGTACATCACTTGCTCATCAATGGATCCTCTGCAGTGAATGTGTGCCTTCAGAATGAGAGTCCAAACAGCCGATATAAAAATCACAATAAACCATAAGTAATCCTCACAAATCCATTCCACCTATTAATGTCTTGTAAAGTGAAAAGCAGCGTGAAACAAATCCATTAAAAGAGCATTTTAAATTTAAACCATTGCTTCCAAAATAATAATAATAATAATAAATAAAAGTCCATATTCCATAATAATGCTTCTTCAGTGAAAAAGATGCTTCCTCCATCCCCTGATATCCTCTCATATCAAAATCCACAGATATATTTAGAACTATTTCATAGTTCACTTGTAGTAAACTTATAAGCCGGGCTTTATCTGTGCATATTTCTCTCCTGATTCAGGCAAGACATCTTTTTCACCAGAGAAAGAAATATTATATAGACATTGGTGACTAATGTTACATTTCTCCAAATCTGTTCCACTGAATTAATTAACTCATCTACTTATTAAATGACCTGCGGGTAAGTAAATTCTCATCAATTTTTCAATTTTTGCATGAACTATTCCTTTAAAAGTGTCTCTAGAATACTTGATTCTGATTGGTCAAGTACAGAATTCTGTGGTCAATAAATAAATAAATAAAAGCTTCATGTCTCTCATTTTATACTATGGTCTCTTTCTTCTCACACAGTTTCTACTAAAATCAATATGTCATGTCCATTTATTTATGTAATTCGTAAGTTGCCATATAATAAGTGGGATAATATACAGTCAGCTGTTCATTATTGGAATACAATCCCAGAAAAGTTCCTGATCATCCTGTCTGGGTTTATTTTTTTGCCATAATGACCGACTTGACTGTAAATGATCCCTTACATAGATTATCTTTGTTATATAATATCTATGGGGCATCAACCACATCCTTTCTTACGTATTTTCCTTAACAAGGAAGGCCATTAGTGCTTGCGCCAAATTCTCTTCCACTATTTCACACTAATGCCATGTCCTGAAGGTGCTTGAAGGTGTTTTTGTCCTCCAAACACCTTCAAGCATCTTCAAGGACCCTCAACATGAATAAACAGCTTTTTTAGAGCGTGAAACAGGTTTGTCTCTCCATCAAATAATAAGTCTCGTCTGTCACCTCGGAAGACACTTGCTGAGTCACTGCCTCTGTTGCCATAGCAACTAGCTCAACGGTATCTATGTGCGACGGGCTTGGAATTTACAGGAGCACCCAGAAAGCTGCAAGAGACTCATCAAAACACTTCAGACAGATGCTTTTTGCCGCTTTTCTCCTCCAGTCAGTCACCATATACTAAATATAACAGGATTCCACTTCATGACCTCATTGTTTCAAGCTGTGTCTAAATGCAGCAGTGATCGTTGCTAAAAGTTTAATATAGAAATGAGTTATACTTAGTGGATCAATACAGAGGTAGCATTTTTACTAATGCATGATATGCAAGCACACTAAGGTGTCTTTTGGTTGTTAAACTCCATCTGGGTTTACAGGACACACTAATGGATACTTATTGTGTATTTTTTAATAGACATGCCACTCTACCTCCAAGAACTTTCTGACATTTTAATTTATTTAATTATAATTGTATCTCTGCACCCTGTGCAAGGCATTTTTAAAGGAATAGTTCACCCAAAAATGAACTTTACCCACCTTCAGGCCATCCAAGATGTAGATGAGTTTGATTTGGAGAAATTTAGCATTACGTCAGTTGCTTACCAATTCATCCTTTGCAGTGAATGGGTGCCGTCAGAATGAGAGTCCAAACAGCTGATCATAATCTACCAGCATATTTGTTTATAACTGTTTAGGACTGTCTTCACTTGCAAGAAGTGCTTGATCTGTGCATATTTCTGTCCTGACGAAACAACTTTTTCACTGGAGAAAGCAACATTATGGATAGAGGACTGTTATTTTAGCCAGAAGCAAAGGATTGAAGATAATGATGTCTTAATGATGGATTTGTTTATAACAAACAAGCAGCTTTTCACTTCATAAGACATTAATTGATGGACTTGGGGCATGTCAATTATTTGTGGATTAGTGTAATGTTTTTATCAGCTGTCTGAACTCTAATTCTGACGGCACCCATTCACCGCAGAGGATCTATTGGTGAGCAGGTGATGTAATGCTACATTTCTCCAAATCTGTACTAAATTAAGAAACAAACTCATCTACATCTCAGATGGCCTGAGAGTACATTTTCAGGAAATTTTCTCTTTTTTTATCAGCTGTTTGTTTTAATGGCTAATTTTTCCTCGACCTCCAAATTGAAACAAAATGGTAGATATAACCAATAGACCATTTCAATGCAGTGATGTCATTGACCCATGAACATTTCCTGCTTATCATCAAAACTGTAACAGGAGGCAACTTAGTCGTGACTAAAGTTAACGCAGCTGTCATAACGGTTTTTTTTTTTTGTTTGTTTTTTTTTTAATCAATATGTGGACCTTTTTTGAATTCTTAGAAGTGATGACAATTTAAAATGTAAAACTAGGAAGTTAGGACCGTTGCATTAGATTGTCATTGTTTACGTCCCTCAAAATGGTCTATATTATAGCAATACTGTATGTTATTTAGATTATTCAAAATAAAAAAAAAGCTGTACTAAGTTAAAAAGTATTGGGTTTAAAGCGGGCATTCATATATGACCTTTGTACTGTCCACCCACGAGAGCTGTTTTCACGACAGATTCTTAGATAGAGAGGTTTGTGGTGTACAGAAGCGGTTTGTATATACCGTAAAGCTGAGTCAAGCAGTATTAGCATGTGTTTAAGCAACATTTCCTGCATGATTTTAGAGATAATAGAACATCCGCTGCTGTCAAGGACACCGCTACACATCAGTCCCCTACCGGGTAGTGTTGTGGCAGTATTTATTGTTGCGGCCTGCCAATTTTCATTATTGACTGAAGCAGTTCTCTTCTGAGAATCTGTCTGCAATTCCTTGGAAAGTTTGTGGGAAAATAAGGTTGAAATACTAACAAGATGGAATGTGTAGCAGGTATTATATACATTTTCCAAAAGGTCAGTTCATAATTGACAGTTCTGATTTGCATATTGCATCACAGTAAAATCCTCTACAACCATTTTGTTCATCTGCATTTGAAACAATGATGTGCTATAAATATCTTTCTCACAAAACTGCTGAGCTGTCAGTCGCATGATGAATTTATGTCTCATCATAGTACATGACTACTGCAACACATTCATTTTGTTCTCCTCCAGGATTCTGTTGAGCAGGTATGGGTTGAAAACAGTCAAGAGAATTTATATATTTTCTAGTTGAGTGACCTCACTAGCAGGGCGTGTGTATGTTAAGGTGACCTTGTCCTAAAGGCTTCCTGCAGCACTCCTGCTCACGCTCTTGTCATCTGCTGGTGGTTTCTGGTCACTGCAGCTATCACTTGACTGAAGGTCTACTGCTAAAGCAACTTTATGGTACCAGAGTAATTAGGTGTATATGAGAGATCAAACATCAGTATCTTTAGGGGGAACAGACCTGAGTCTATTAGGGTAGGGTAGACAAGATACTGAATTTTACGTGGATGAAGTGAGGCTGTGAAGGACAGATTTACAGTCTTTACAGTGGCGTGTGTTGTATAAAGGTCATGGATCACATGCAACTTTCAAAACTGTTTTATGATTAAAAGTCTTTCAGAAAAATATTTAGTCAGCTGAGCAACTGCTGTGTTGTTAAACATCAGTACAGTCTGAACACGCTATCCCTCATAGCCTTGGATTCATTCCTGTGAAAAAAACAAAAACAAAAAACATAATTCTTGGAATTGTCAGTTCAAAAGTGGTTTCTGAAAATTTTGACATTAGAATAAAACTACATATCGTTTGGGTAGCAACATTTTTTTGAAACAACACTAGTGTTTCTTGTAACATCCTGAACTGTAAAATGACCGTAAAAACTGAAAATAAGGTTCACATAATAAAAGTTGACAACAACAAAAAGGTTTATTAAATGAAAAAAGCTCACATTTCAGGCTAATATATAATTATGTATATGTTATAGGCTATATAATTAGTCTGAACAAATACAGCTGTTACAGTGCCTTATTAACAGAGGTAAGATAAATAAAATGCCTTCAAATCTTTTCTAAAGATTGTCAGTTTCCTTCAGATATACATTCATTTAACCCCACTGAAAAGGCAACAGAATTGCTGGCTCTGCTACAGTGATTCTCAACCAGGGGACCTCAAGATGACTTGAGATTATTTCAAATATAATAGAACAAACATTAAAATAAATTGAACATTTTTTCTCTTTGAAGGACCAGGGTTCCCACTGTTTTGAAAAACAAGGATATACTGTATGCGTAGCCTAATTTTAACCTGGAAGAGTCATTTAAATTTATAAAAATTGTTAAACTCCATGGGAATTTTTTATAGTGAATATACCTCCTCTAGTTATGATATATAAATATTTTATCAGGTAGACATTCAAAAACTCTTGTCCTTAATCCTGATGAAGTAAATTACAAACAACTGGAAAAGTCAAGTGGCGTTTGATTATTGTTGAGGATAGATAGACCTTGGAGTCAAAAAGTTTGAGAAATCAACTGTAGCATTAGGTCACGTCAATCAAGTTTGCATCAGTTGATCCACGTGGTCTACCTATAGACCGATTTGGAGTTAGACATCACAGTTATGTCACTTGCAGCTGTGCGCGCATAGTGGTGGCAGAAAAACACTGGAGGGAATCATAGAATAAGAGGAAAAAAATGCACGGTTGTGCCTTTGGATGTCAGAATGGGAATGCAAATCATTTTTATAGAATGCTGTTTAAACGGACAGACTATGAATTAAACGTGCTATGGTTACTCTACTTTTAAAATATAAATTTGATTTAAACAATAGGTCTACGTAATATTCACATATGCAGTTAATTGGGGACATATTGTATTAGCCCTACAGTTACAGCATGAAATACTATTTAAACCTATTACTATTAACATTTTACATAACATTTAATTATTTTATCTCACAACACTGACTTTGTTTCTTGCAAATGCAAGTTTATATCTCCTAGTTCAGACTTTATAACTCGATTTAACTCAACAATGGCAAGTTTGTCAACTGGCCAGAAGTCAGGGATGTAAACTCATGATTCTGAGCCGAGAGGAAAAGAGAGAATGACGAGTTGTTTTTCCTCATAAGAATTGTGAGATATAATCTCGGAATTGCGAGAATAAAGTCAGAATTTTGAAATATAAATTCAAATGGACCTTTTTCATTCTTTTATTTCATGGCTTCTATAGACTGCTACTTGAAAACTGTCATTTTCTGCCACCAGATAGGCTCCACCCAGAAAAAAAGTCATCATCACTGTTTGCAAACACTGAATTGGTCTATAGGAATATCACAGCATCCCTATATAAGGTCCATTGAGTATTATTCAGCAGCTTCATCGCTTTACTCACGAGTTAATTACCCTCCTCCATCCCCAGCCCCTCCTTTCGTCCACAGTCAGGACTTGGCCTTTTGATATTCCTTATTGAATCAGACCCCTTCATCTTGAAATATGTTGTTACCTTAAATTGTCATTAAGAACATTAATGACATCTGCTACATTTGGTTATGTTCTGTTTACCCTAAGGGTGTTATCACTGCTCTTCCTGCTCTTATCCATGCTTAGGCTGTGTGGATGGGCAGGGAGTTTTTGCCTGAACAGAACCATACCACCAATCCAAACTGTATGCTAATTGTCAATCATCTTTGACAATAGTGGTCCTGACAGAACTACTGTTCTACCAATGATTGCATACTAAGATGAATTTGCCTGTTCATAGTTCAAAGGCAGAATGTATCCTTTGCTGCCTATGACATCCTGTGCTCATTAAATAAATTTATTTTTAGTCCTACATTTTATTATTTTCCATCTATTAATGACTCAATATTTAATGGTGAAATAAGCATTGTAGTAATTAAATATACCTTAAATTTGTTTAGCGCATTAGACATGACTTTATGGTACCTTATGAGCAACTGTATACACAAAATGCTCACCTTAGATTTTAGACATCCGGGAACTCACCCTTTCCATTCACCTCAGCGTGCAGGGGAAAAAGTTTGTGAGCGCCCTCCAGTGGTATATTATGTGCAGGGTCACGTAAGGCCATAGTGTGCCCAAAGAACTCAACATGTGCAAATTTATACTCAGAATTTAACGTTACAATGCATACTTTTTCCTCAGTGCAGGTCTTCATTTGATACAGTGTGCATTCTGGAACTTATTTAAACAATCGCTTGAAAAAAAAAAAAAAAATGTTTACAACAGCTTTCAAATCACCATGACAAAACAGACCAGTTCTTCCTCTTCAGAACAATTGTGTGGGTACTTGAAACCACAAAGGACTATAGTACAGGAACACTTTAGTTCCTCACAGTGACATTGAGATAAACTTGTGCACGACATTATCTTCCAGCTATTTCTATATTAAAGGGACAGTTCACCTAAAAATAAGAGTTCTGTCATCATTTACTCACCCTCATTCCGTTCCAAACCTGTATGACTCCTTTTCTGCTGCTGAAGGAAAAAAAGAATATTTTTAGCATCATTTCCCTGGTCTCCATTCACTACTTTTGTGTTTCACGCAAGGTTTGGAACAACATGAGGTTGAGTAAAGTGATCTGTCACTTTAAAGAGCACATAGGCGATGTCATCAAGGGATTCTGCAATCAAGTTAAATATGCATGAGTCATAACATAATCCCAAAATAATGAAGTTCACATAAGCTCTTGTCCCCAGTGACATGGACAAGGGTAAGCTAATTTATTCATATCAAGCATATGGCTCCCTGTTTCTGTTACTTCTCATTCACACTTGTTCTTATTTTACAGATATGTCTACATTTTGAGTCAGAATATATTAGCGCAGGTTCCTCAGGATAAGGTGGTCTCCTGCCTTTAGTGCTGGGAGATTGAGTGGCATTTATCTAGTGTCCTTCTCACTGCATTAATTGCTGTGTCTGCATTCGTCCTTAGAGAACAGCTCTCTCTATTGCTCTTCCTGTTTCATGCACCATCCCCCTCGCACCCCCACCAAACTCACACGTGCAAACACGTGTACGGCTCCTAGCTACAACATGGAAAAAAAGCACGGGGAAACCAGGTTTGATAAGCAGGTCTAACTTATGGTGGCGGCACACACACTTTTGCATGCGCAATGATTGTGACGACAGATTGCCATGCTATTTTTGGAGCCAGTCAACCTGTGACTTCAGCATATTAACATGGCAGAATACTTTACATACACCAACATACATTTCAAATATGCTGAAACAGAAATACAATTCTACATCTCTAAAGCATCAATGTGGAAAAAAGACAGAGGGAGGCAAAAGAGAATGGAACAGACAGTGTCAAATGTCACTGAGATGAATTGGAACTGCCACTGCAGCAATTTAAGGCTTGACCTTGAAAGCAGAAGATGATGAGTTGGTCACATTACCAAGGAAATAAAGGCTGAAATGGAGAGCACTTAATTGTACCTGTTTGACCTCTCATGGAAAATAGACAATAGAGGACAACAGTGATCGACCACTTCTTAAACTGCCTTTGGCGCAGTTACAGGTAAAATCTAGAATTTCGAAGTGCTACTACTATTACAGGTAATACACATACTGGATTGTAGGTGGAGTGAATAACCAGCACTCTCTCCACCCTCAATACCGCGACTGAGGTGAGACCCTTGAGCAAGGCACCGAACCCCAACTGTTCCCCGGGTGCCGCAGCATTGGCTGCCCACTGCTCCAGGTGTATGTTCACTACTGTGTGCGTGCACTTGGATGGGTTAAATGCAGAGCACAAATTCCGAGTATGGGTCACCATACTTGGCCACACACCACTTCCCTTTCCCCTAAAGTATGTGTGAACCCTGCATACATTACCTGAGGGATTTTATTATGAGCAATTACTTCTCCAAAAGCTAAAATGACTAAATGAGATTTCAGGTCAGATCAGTTTTCCTGCAATTGTATATTTTTCATTTATTTTCTCCAAAGGCATTACAAGATTTGTTCAAGAGAGTTAAAAAAGAGTTTTTTCAATATTTTTTTGTATTTTTTATAAATTTTAATTTTTTATTTATTAGGTTAAAAAAGGCTATCTTAGGCTAATATACAGTGGGTACGGAAAGTATTCAGACCCCCTTAAATTTTTCAATTTTTTTTATGTTGCAGCCTGATACTGCAATTGTTTAAATTCATTTTTTTTCTCATTAATCTATACTCCGTACCTCATAATGACAAAGTGAAAACAGGAATTTAGAAATGTCTGTAAATGTATTAAAAATAAAAAACTGAAATATCACATTTACGTAAGTATTCAGACCCTTTGCAACAAAACTTGAAATTTAGCTCAGGTGCCTCGCATTTCTCTTGATCATTGCTGAGATGTTTCTACACATTGATTGGAGTCAAATTAAATTGATTGGACATGTTTTGGAAAGGCACACACCTCTCTATAAAAGGCCTCAGAGCTGACAATGCATATCAGAGTGAAAACCAAGCCATGAGGTCAAAGGAACTGCCTGCAGAGCTCAGAGACAGGATTATCTCGAGGCACAGATCTGGGGAAGGCTACAAAAAAAAAAATTCTGCTGCACTGAAGGTTCCCAAGAGCACAGTGACTTCCATAATTCTCAAATGGAAGAAGTTTGGCTCAACCAGGACTCTTCCAAGAGCTGGTCGCCCAACCAAACTGAGCAACTGATGGATAAGGGCCTTGTCTAGACTGGTGACCAAGAAGCTGATGGTCACTCTAGTTGAGCTCCATGATCATATATGCAGATGGGAGAAACCTACAGAAGGACAAACATCACTGCAACACTCCACCGATCTGGGCTTTATGGCGGTGTGGCCAAACTCAATCCTCTCCTCAGTGAAGACACATGAAAACCCACTTGGAATTTGCAGAAAAGCACCTAAAGGACCCTCAGACTCTGAGAAACAAGATTCTCTGGTTTGATGAACCTCAATTCTACGCATCATGTTTGAAGGAAACCAGCTCTGCTCATCACCTGCAGAGTACCATCCCAAAAATAAAGTGTGCTGGTAGCAGCCTCATGCTGTGGGACTGTTCTTCAGCAGCAGGGACTGAGGGACTCATCGGAGTAGAAGAAAAGCTCAATGCACCAAAATATTGAGGTAGCCTTAATGAAAACCCAGTCCAGAGCATTCAGAACCTCAGACTGGGCAGAAGGTTTACCTTCCAACAGGACAATGAACCTAAACACACAGCCTAGGCAACACAGCAGTGGCTTAGGGACAACTCTGTGAATGTCCTAGAGTGGCCCAGCCAGAACCCTGACTTGAACCCTATCGAACATCTCTGGAGAGACCTGAAAATGGCTGTCCACCGACGGTCCCCATCCAACCTGACAGAGCTTGAGAGGATTTGCAAAGAAGAATGGCAGAAACTCCCCCAATCCAGGTGTGCAAAGCTTGTTGCATCATACCCAAAAAGACTTGAAGCTGTAATTAATGCCAAAGGTGCTTCAACTAAGTATGGAGTAAAGGGTCTGAATACTTATGTAAATGTGATATTTCAGTTTTTTTCTTTTTAATAAATTTACAGACATTATTAAAATTCTGTTTTCACTTTGTCATTATGAGGTACGGCATGTAGATTAATGAGAAAAAAAATGAATTTAAACAATTGTAGTATCAGGCTGCAACATAAAAAAATTGAAAAAATTTAAGGGGGTCTGAATACTTTCCGTACCCACTGTATCAAGCTAAATTAGGCTAACTAATCCTATGAAGCATAATGAATAACAAGTAAATCATAAATAGCCTTACAATACAAAGCTATTACTACAAGTCATTGATGATGAGTAGCTATATTATTCAAATATTGTTTGAGTGTGTAGGAACTCCATTATATCATTGAGAATGCATTGTGGGAGTGGAAGGTGACTTGTACAATTCCTGTTTCACCGACTACTGGGTAGTGAAGTTCTTCAACTGGAATTAAGCTAGTAAATGCGTTTTTTTGTTTGTTTGTTTTTTATTAAAATGATGATGACATCACAATGACAATGTCATTTTAACTTTTGGACACCTGCCATTAAACCACCTGCTCTATAAAGCAAGCACGTTGCGCACACACTAGGTCAAAAACCACATGTCCATAACAATAAACATGATTTGGCATAATACTTTACTGTCTGCTTCAAATTGGCTAAATTGCCGCTTGCACTGCAAATAGTGCATTTGAATAAAATTTTAATTTAAAGGCAAGCGAGGGTTAAAAACAATTTTAAATTTACTTTGTTTTAAGAATTCTATATTTTACTGAAAAACAAGATTGATTAAAAACAATTTATTAAATATTTTAAAGTGGAGAATATTAAATAAGTAGTAAATAATAGCTATGGCATGTCCTATAACAAAACTACATATAGTAAAAAAATAATAATAATAAAAAAAACTTTACAGTTGCATTTACAGTTATTCATTAAATGTGACACATTTTAACAGCGTGGAAGTAAGAGCGAGACTTTCACAAGACTTGTTCTCTCCCTTAATGTTTACTTTATTATTTGCACTCACAACTGCCAACTATTTCAGTACAGAGGAGTCATTCAAGTCAGGTGAACAGGTACGAAGTCCGAAATATATAAACCTACTCTTTTCTCATAGCACGAGTTCTTCATTCTCTGTATCCAGTTCTAAAATAAATAAATAAATAAACAATTAAATAAAAATGTACTATCGCAACTTAACACTGATAAAAGATTTAAGATGATAAAATCTTAAATCAGCAGATCTATTTAGCATACGGAATCACATTGTTATTATAAATCAATGGCATTTAACAGTCTTTGTCAAACAACTTACATTTATGCAACAATATGCTACTATTAAAGTTATAAAGCAAAATGCGATAAGAGCTGTCTACGTTCTCTATGTAAATGACTGTAATGCTTTTATGATCTGTCTGGTCTCTTAATTTGATGGCACCCATTCATTGCAGAGGATCTACTGGTGAGCAAGTGATGTAATGCTAAATGCCAAATCTGTTCCGTTGAAGAAACAAACTCATCTATCTAGGATGACCTGAGGGTGAGTAAATTTTGAGAAATTTGTCTTTTTGGGTGAACTGTTCCTTTAATTAAGAATAATGTATGCTGTTCATTGTAACTTCATTTTGACTAATGTAGTTAACTAATGTTAACAAATGAAACCTTCTTGTAAACTGCTACCCATAAATCTTATAAAATAACTCATACAGCTGTACTATTTGTTGCTATGCATGCAGCAAGCACAACAACACAGAATTCTTATTCTATGCTGTTCACATCTGACAAGAGTGTGGGCTGCAGAGGTGAAGTGTGACGTCTAAGTTTTGAGACAGACGGATGATTCAATGCCTTGCCTGCTTAATTTAGAGTCAGTGTGTAGGATACACTGAAAACAGGTTTAAAGGGGATTAACGGGTCTGATTTAGCACAAGGGAACAAAGTAGTGCATGTGTTTGTCATGCACCCTTGACTCTTGATTTAGCAGTGGAGAGAGTCTGGCTGCTTAATGACCCTAAAGTTTTTACTGAAGCCCAGCGTGGGATGAAAGTGCACTGCGGACTTAAAATACAAAGATGCGAGATTACAAAATGACTTTTGTCCATGTTATTTTGACTTTAATTTAATAAGTGTGTACACTGACATTAGTATTAACATTCTGTCTATCACTGTATGTCTGCTCTGTTCATATAAAAGGCAAAGTCTATCTGTTCCTGTGTGTGACAAGGACCTTTGTCCACTGCATGTGTTCATCTGATCTCATTATCCAAACACACAAAAAAAAGTAACAGCGATTGAGCATGCAGTGCAATAGAATGTTAGATTTATGTTGGATTTTAAAGGGGTCATATCATGAGGAATCAAATTATGCCTTAATCCTTAGAGCACTGATTATTTAATTGCGATGGAAAACATCATGCACGAAGTAAAAACCTATATTAGATACAGCAACAGCAAGCGCAGCCAATGAGTGAGCCAAGCCAAAGAAAGTTCAGAGAAGATTCTTAAAGGCACAATAACAAAATATATACAGTTAATTCTATGGATTAGAAGTTTTTTTTAGTTCTTGAAAAACTATTTTTTCAACAGTGTTTCAATAGTGACTGTTTTGGCACAAATTAAAAAAAAAAATTATACAATATAGGCACACCTCCAGCAATTTTTTTTTTTTAATTATTATTCTTATGATATGACCCCCTTAAAACTGAGTAATCTATAGAAATAATAACTATGGATCAGAGAACACACACTACAATATACAATCAAGAACATTTGAATTACAATCAATATAATATCACAATCTTAAATGATAAAATGTGAAATGATTATGAAGTTCTTAATAACAAATCTCTATTTTACACAGACAGCATATTTGTTTGATCTATATAACATGACTGATGTGTGCAAAATGCAGATTCATTGCTTTTACAGTAACAAAGCAAAACTTCACCGCTCCACTCGTTAGAATAAGTGGCACTTCAAGACTGCTGCACTTCCTCTTCTTTCTCCTTGAGTTGTTGATTGTACCTACACACACACAAATAAACAGTGTGTCACAAATGCATAATTGCTTAGCCAAAGCACTGCAGGTGCTGAAGGAACACAATAGGTTGCTGGGAATATACACTGCTCAAAAAAATTAAAGGAACACTTTGAAAACTCATCAGATCTCAATGGGGAAAAATATCATGCTGGATATCTATACTGATATGGACTGGGTAATGTGTTAGGAATGAAAGGATGCCACATCGTTTGATGGAAATGAAAATTATCAACCTACAGAGGGCTGAATTCAAAGACACCCCGAAAATCAAAGTTAGTCCATAGCCAAAATGGCTAGTCCATTTTGCTGAAATTTCATTGCAGCAACTCAAAATGGTACTCAGTAGTTTGTATGGCCTCCACGTGCTTGTGTGCATGCCTGTCAACATCGGTGCATGCTCCTAATGAGACGACGGAGTCTGGGGTATTTTCTCCCAGATCTGGACCCAGGGCATCACTGAGCTCCTGGACAGTCTAAGGTGCAATCTGGCGCCGTCAGATGGACCGAAACATAATGTCCCAGAGGTGTTCTATTGGATTTAGGTTAGGCGAGCGTGGTAGCCATTCAATGGTATCAATTCCTTTATCCTCCAGGAACTGCCTGCATACTCTTGCCACATGAGGCCACCAGGAGCAACCCAGGACCCACTGCACCAGCGTAGGGTCTGACAATGGGTCCAAGGATTTCATCCCGATACCTAATGTCAGTCAGGGTGCCATTGTCTAGCCTGTAGAGGTTTGTGCGTCCCTCCGTGGATATGCCTCCCCAGACCACCACTGACCCACCACCAAACCGGTCATGCTAAACGATGTTACAGGCAGCATAACATTCTCCACGGCTTCTCCAGACCCTTTCACTTCTGTCACATGTGCTCAGGGTGAACCTGCTCTCATCTGTGAAAAGCACAGGGTGCCAGTGGCGGACCTACCAATTCTGGTGTTCAATGGCAAATGCCAATCAAGCTCCACGATGCCGGGCAGTGAGCACAGGGCCCACTAGAGGGCGTCAGGCCCTCAGGCCACCCTCATGAAGTCTGTTTCTGGCTGTTTGGTCAGAGACATTCACACCAGCAGCCTGCTGGAGGTCATTTTGTAGTGCTCTGGCAGTGCTCATCCTGTTCCTCCTTGCACAAAGGAGCAGATACCGTTCCTGCTGATGGGATAAGGACCTTCTACAGCCCTGTCCAGCTCTCCTAGAGTAACTGCCTGTCTCCTGGAATCTCCTCCATGCTCTTGAGACTGTGCTGGGAGACACGGCAAACCTTCTGGCAATGGCACGTATTGATGTGCCATCCTGGAGGAGTTGGACTGCTGTGCAACCTCTGTTGGGTCCAGGTGTCGCCTCATGCTACCAGTAGTACAGTGAGCCTAGCCAAATGCAAAAACTAGTGAAAAACAGTCAGAAAGATGAGTAGGGAAAAAAAAATGTCAGTGGCCTCTACCTGTAAAACCATTCCTGTTTTGGGGGTCGTCTCATTGTTGCCCATCTAGTGCTCCTGTTGTTAATTTCATTAACACCAAAGCAGCTGAAACTGATTAACAACCCCCTCTGCTACTTAACTGACCAGAACAATATCCCAGAATTTTAAATGACTTGATGCTATACTCTGATTAAAAAGTGTTCCTTTAATTTTTTTGAGCAGTGTATATGCCATTGTAAACACAACGAAGAACAAAACGCTCCTCTCTCTCTTTAACTGTTATGCTTCAATTCACCTTCCTCTGGACTTACTAGATGTGGGTATACTGTATAAGAGCCACTTAGCCTTTCCAATAAAACTAATGTAACACAATTACAGGGCACCTTCACAATCTCCACCAACTGCATTTACACTCGGGGCCATAATATATATCTATATCTCACTCATCTGTGAAAACCATAACCAATCTCTCATCTTTTTATGTACATAAACAGAATATGTTTCAAATACCAATTGATTTCATATACCATGGTTTACCATAAATAACTATGCAAGACATAAGCAACACTGGACCTCAAATCCACTGTCCTGCAGAGTTTAGTTCCATCCCTGTTCAAACACAACTGAAAAAAATCAAACCAATGTCTTCAGGATTTGCTAATATCTTGTGTAAGTTGAACTGCAACGTTTTTGTAATATGTGTGTGTTGTAGAATTGAAAAATTTAAGGAATTGGTGATCAATTTACAAATTTAAAAATAAAAAAAGTAATAAAATAAAATAATAAAATCATTCTACAAACTAACAACCTATTTTAAATATTTAGTTTAAATTTGAATTCATTTTTAAATATTTAAAAAATATGTAATGCAGCTGCAAAATGTATAATTCATAACATGGAATCAACCAATAAACAATTACTAAACTGAAACACACCCTTTTGATACACAATGTCTGCCAACAAAAGTAAATGTTGGTAGTAAATATGCTGTAAGGCAAGTGTGATAAAAGGGGTTTTGTAGTCTGAAAACAATACGTAACAAGACGTCATTTGAGATTTAAAAAAAAAACTTGAGTCAAACTGTCAGCATTGGTAAATAATAATTAAAATTATTTTATAAATATATTTTAAAAAATCTAATTACAGAGATGAAGTAACTGAACAACATTTTTTATTTCTCAGTAGCCTGAAATTAAAAATTTAGCTTTTTTGATGCTGCTTCCCCAAATGAGATCATTCTAGATTGTCTACCAGTTAAATACTTCGGATTCCAAAATAAATAAACTGGTTTATTTTATTTTGTTTTAATGTATTTAAGACTATACTGTCTGCTTTAACAGATTAATCATGTTTTTTTTTTTTTTGGTCAGCATCTTGTTGAACTCTACACCATTGAACTCAAAGTCATTTCAACTTAACCCTACTCCACTAAGCTCGTTACCTCTGTGTATTGACTGATGGTAGTAAACAAAGCTGACCTTAGAACAGAACTCGTAATGACTAACCTCCATATTCTCATGAGCTGGATGCTTCCACACATGCCCAGGAAGAAGTTCACTGCAAACAGAGCCCAATTCTTAGGGATGATCACCAAACAGTACCTTGACCAAATTAATCCTGGAAAGAAACCAGAGGAAATCACAATTAACCAATGCTGTGTTGAAATAAAACCCTCATTGCAGAATCAACCATTTTTGTGAGCAAAGTGGGTTAAGGCCTTAGTCTTAGTAAATTGGGATTAATATAGGTCAAAACTAAGATCATGTGTGAATTGCTGAATCTAGTATGAGAAGTTTTTGATCAGTTATGCTAATAGAAAAACTACCAGTCTCATTAAGAGGCTGAAAAACAGATAGAGAGAATATTTTATTGACTGTCAAATAGGATCTGCTGCTCAGATATTTAGTTTCCTGGGTTCATTTCAGCTTCTATTTTCAGCCACACTAATCTCAGGTCACGATGAGGCTTTAGATGAGACATTCTCATCTACAGGACACTGACAACAGCTAATGATGTAGATAAATCTTGACAAACTCCATCAAGCATCTCCCTGTCGAACATTAAACAAGTACCTGTGGCTGTAATGACGCAGGACTGAGAGACACTGAGCTTTTCTGGTGGCCTGGTCATATCAGAGAATCCAGCCACAACTAAACCCTGCAAGAGGAATGAAAGAGCAAACAAGAGTGAGCTTGCTCAAAGGCCTTGATCAGCAGGTAAATCCATGATATGATTGCATTCACCACAGCATTACATCATTTCAAATTGCAAAATATGTACTGCCGATTTGCATAATGCTATGTTGGTTTTGCTTAAAGGGATAGTTCATCCAAAAATCATCATTGCCATCATGTTTTTTTTCAAAACTGTATGAGTTTGTGTCTTCCACAGAGCACAAAAAGAGAAGCTTGACAGAATGTTTGAGTTGCACTCTTCCATATAATGAAATTGTGTTGAGACCAAGGTCTGTCAAGCTCAAAAGATGACAATTTTACACCATATTCCACATCATCTGAAGCAATGTGACTGTTTTGTGTAAGAACCAGAGAGAAATCTAAGTTGCTAATCACTGAATGCCTTGAAAATCTTGCTTGCCAGGCCTGGTCCTTGTATAGACATTCTGCAACTTTTATGTTCCACAGAAGAAAGAGTGGGTTTTTAAATGCATGGGGGTGAGTAAATCATGAGCTATTCCTTACTGTAACTAGTAATTTTCACTGTATTCTCTATAATCAAGTAAAACACAAACATTCAAGGCCAAGACGTTCTACAATCTAGCCTTAGAACGGCTGCCATGTCAAAACAGAAGACAGTAAAAAGTGATGATGTATTTGACCATTTTAACTGTGAGAAAACAAACAAAACTCATCTCACCCATTTAAAAACTGGTGCCCAGAAGAAAACTGTCTTTGGTCCTGTGAGAAAAAAAAAAGGATTCTGTGAGAAATTATGGCAAGTGTTAAAGGCTTGTGAGCAGACATGATCCACCTTCAAACATCACGCAGTATACAATAAGAAATAACCTTTTAGTCAGAGCAGGAGGTCTTAGAGTTGACTAAGCAATGTTTACACAGTAAATTAAAATTTAGCTTCAGCAGCTCATACTGTAGGAACCATTGTCTCCATCAGGTCTAGGTAACTTAGCGATGATGGAGAACTTTCAACAACATACATCATTAGGACTTTCATATAAGACTAGCTCATTCAAACTGTCCAAAAATACTCACTTGAAACACTTAAAATGTTACACTTAAGATATGATAGAGCTTTTCTCAGAACTAACAGCATGGTCCCATCATGGTGATTTTAGTGGATGCATGAAGTTCATAAGTAGTTTTTGCATGAAAGGTGTGTTTGTGCTTTCCTTCTTTAAAATAAATAATGCATTTCATGTCTACTGCATTTAATTATGCCTAAAGTGGCCAAATTATTTTGGGGGCCACAGTATGGCTGAGAAAAATAACATGGATCACATTGTGGAGATAATCTAGAAAAGAGAATTCAGATGCAGCATATATGAAGGCCTAATTATATAAACGCTTCAAAATTAGAAAATCATTGCAATATTTGACAAAGATCGACTGCTAGTGTGTTTCTTCAGACAGGAGCAGAGTAATGTCTTTACCAGCAGGATGATTGTAGAGAGGTCTTAATTTAGGCGGCAGCATTAACTCGATCCTGTCCAGGGTTCGGTGATATGTCGCTCTCAAACCACCGGAATAAAATCGACATGATTGCAGTCGTGAATAAAGTCTGCTGCCGTTCATGTTCATGCACTGCAATGACAAATGCCCGCGTTCGAGAGGAAGTTATTCGGCGCGCACCTTCTCTCCACCCTCCGAGACGACCTATCACAATGTCATCATCACCGAAAACACGTCTTGGTTGCCAGCGACTTTACGGAAACACAAACAAGGATATACGTGAGACTGAACTTGAGAAATATTGTGAGAAACGAATGAATGAATGATTGAATAAATGACCAGTCTCTCAGCCTACATTAATTCTAAAATGGACTCGCTGGATCTCTACGAGGAAAATATGGTCATATGGTCTATTAATAGGTAACAGCCTGGTGGAATATTGAAGCGCCTGCACTGGTGCTCATCTTCATGAAGTAGGCTACTAACGGCTTCCGTCCAGCAGATGTCACTATCGGCTCAATCGACGTTTGGCTTTCTCTTCCATCTTCAACGATCCGGGTGAAGATAGAATACATTTGAAAAAAACGGCTTTTCTTTTGTTAAAGTCTTTAAATAATTCATTAGGAAATGGCGTGCAATCTCATTTTTTTTAATTAGCTATATTTAGCAATACTGTTACTAATTTAGTTGACAGTTATTTGATTACTAATACAATTTTGGCCAATTTGAATAAAACTTCTTTTTCCTATTGTTTTTATAGTTGCCGAAAGGTAATGACTGAAAAGCAGTTTGACCAATAGCGTGCAAGCATTGTACAAAATCGACCAATCGTGGCGTGCAAGAGGGACCAGAGGGTGGGATCTTGACTTATGACATTTTAGGCAATTTAGAAATCATAATTTGAAAAAAAAAGGGAAAAAAATAGTATTTATCATGTCATTACATTGTTCAGAGCATTAAAAAATTAAAAACAAATAAAAATGATATTTCATTATAAGTTATGCTATGTCCTTGGGAGAGGACATCGGCACTATTTTTTTTTTTTTAAATAAAAAGACATGAATGAACATGCACAGGCAAAAACAATTGATTTTTTAAATCACCAATGCATTTTTAGTTTTTATACCAAACTGTATAAAGATGATTCTCAACTATGTTATAACAGAATGATTTGATATACCATTTTTCTTTATGCAAAATGTGTGTAAAATGGCCTTAAATGGGTTTTCTCATTATATACAATGTATATGAACTATGAACTAAATCTAATTTGCATATTAATGTGTTTTTGGGAAAAGAAGTGTAATAATGGAAGTAATAATTGAATAATTGAGTAATAATATTTTCATAATAATATATAATATTTCATAGGAATATTGGAATATAATTTCTTTCCCTATTCTTTTGTTGTGTCTCCCAAAATCCATAATAAACAAGTCCCGGTGTCCTCATATGAGGACATGTATGAAATCAACGTCCTGTTTCGTAACAGAAAGTCATTTTAATTTGAAACCCCATAACATTTTCCTGAGATGTTGATTTATGACACACAGTTTAAAAATTAGTCAGATTTAAATTATAATTACAAAATATTATCATATTTCCATAAGAGTGTCACTAAATTAATATCAGACATTTTAAAACTGTGGCATGTACAGTCTCAGAGAAATTCACTGAAATATAATGTCATCATATGATGACGCAGGGTCTCAGGGGGTTGCACTACCTTTACACAGTCATTTTAGCAATCAGAGGCACTCGCTGTGTGTTCACATGTCTGCTATGTTTACACTTAAGAAGTGAAACTCATTTACTATATGGTTACTAACCAAAACCATAGTGTAACTGTATTGCACTACCCCAAATATAGCATGGGGATCACATCTCTACCCAGCGAACAGAGCCCTGTCCTTATAATTTCATGCTGTGCTCACTGGATTCCTTTAACAACTCAGAATGTGGGTAAATGAAACAATGATAAGATAATATTTTGGACATTGCCTATGAAAAACAAATCCTTCTGTGAGGGAAAAATGAAAAATGCTCACATTTATGAATTGCATGTGATATGCGGTTGGTTGTTGTTTGGGTGTAATACATTGGTATTTTCTGTTTCATTCCTTGAGAGAAGTTCCCTTTGATACCAGTAAATAAACATAAACTGAAGTAACAGTAACTTGTAATGATTTCTGTTTGGGGAAAACAAAGCCACAGTTGGATGGCGAATCTTGATCGTAACAACTTTAACTCTTAAAGTGAATAAAAAATTAGGAACAAGGAAGTTCAAACTGACATCTGGGAAGTTTTACAAAGATTTAACAGAACAATTATATCATGTCTGATGTCATGAGAAATCAAAAACAAATAACTTTATGATATAAACAATTTGCACAAAATATAACAAAATCATCTTTCAGTGATTAGATAAAATATTTAATAATAATAAAAAAGCAAAGTTACATTTAGTAACACCATAACCAGTCAGAAATGAAGAGTTAAATCTCTATCATACATGACAGTAGAAGTTGAGTAAATTTCACATCTACCGTGAAATTGAAATGTTTCACCTAAATAGAAATACTTACATTTTAAAAAAATAATTAAAAAAAAGCTGATTAGATTGGAAGATTTGTAACACTTTCCATTGTACTTATAGCCGGTTTCATCGGGCGCGCGTGCCTGGCCCTAAATTAACTTCCGGCTTGTGTTTGTTTATCCGTCAGGGGTGCGTTTCCCAAAACTATCGTTAGCTAACTATAGTCGTTAGTTCGATTGAACTCTATTGGTAACGACGGAGCTTGCGACCATAGTTCCTTTTGGGAAACCCACCCCTGGCTAGTGGTGCCGGCTACAAACGCGGGTGAAGTTAAAGTTATGAGTAATGAAGTTGGGCTCAGGTTGTTGTGCTGTAGGATGTGTTTCCCACAAAGTCTCTTGCGATTGAGCGGCCATATTAAGAGTTGCATTTTTCTCCATTCAAAACTATAGAAGTGACATATCTTGGGTATTCTACAGTCTTTGGTTTCCCATACATTTAGTTATTTGTGGCGACCCGCCACGATATCAAAACTGACCGATTTTCCAAAAGGCTTCGTTGAATAAACATGAGCACGTACTGCACGTTTAAAGATCAAAACGAGGCGCGGGTGTTTTTATATCACTGTATTTCTGAAGGAAGGCGCAGTCATAGACATATAAAATACCTAGACGCCTCATTGGCCGCTTTGAGCCGTTGCTGCGATACGTCAACCGTCCGCCATGTTTGTGAGGGCAAGACTGCCTTAAAAACAAATGGAGGTAAACGGGGGAGTTGCGGTTTTTTCGGGATAAAAACACGATAACGTTTACATTTATCAACCGATTTCAGTGGTTTGTGATCTACATGGAGTTAAAAATAACTCTGCCTCCAGTTATTTAGTTAGGCTTGGAAAATTATTAATTTTCTTAAGAAATTGTGAAAGCTCACACTCACACTCGTGTTGATTTGGTTGATTTTTTTCCTGTTAACAATTCTAATAATGTGTAGTATAACTGTGATATATACATGTAATGTAATTTTTAATGTCATTAAATGAAATTAAGTTTTTTTTTTCATTGTAACTTTTCTCTGTCTTCAACCACAACATTTGAGCTTTTATTGTGCCTCAGGTCAGAACACAGCTCATTCCCTTTGAAATACTGGGGAAAAAAATCGAAATAATACAACTTTAAATATTAATAATTTACCACAATAGAGAAAATGTAATAAAATCTGCAAATACATATCAAAAAGTGACAGACTGGTAGTCTGCTTTTTATTTTCATAGCACTCTATACAGCTATAAACTTCACAACATACATTAACAAATGTAACTGATAATCCTTTCTGGATCCAGTAAAACTTACAGTTACAGTGGTAAACTAATATGCATTGATGCAATTTTTAGTTAAAATATAGTAAAAGTGATATGTAATATTAAAAAGTATATGTAGTACAAATTGTAGTAAAGTGAATAATATAAAAAAGCGAGTAAATCTGTAATAGATTTATAATAGCACAAATTATATGTGTAATACCATAATAAATAAATAAATAAATGAATAACAATAGATGAATAACAGCAAGTAAAATATGTAATATCAAGGGTGGAATAATGAAGAATTTTACAGAAAAGTAGTTTTATAATGGTATGTGTGTAATAATTATTAAACAAAGACACAACTAATGACAAGCCAAAGATTTTGGTCATGAATTCCAAATTGTGTTTAATTAATGAGCTCCTTGAGTATAATATATACACATATATATAAAACCTGACTAATAAAGACTAATTCTCCACTGCTTCCCTCAAGATTTTCCTATGTTTTATAATGAGGTTTTTCAATTAATGAGTAAAATAATGTAAACAACTTGACAAAGCTTGACTTTTTGCTCTACAATGCAAATTACACACACCCATGCAGAAAAGACACATTTTGAAACAGTCGTTTATTTTTTAATATATGTCACTACATAGGAATGTTTGGGGTGTGAGTGTGTGCAGTTTACGTTGTACAACAAAATGTCAAAGTATAGTTATGTTTAACACAGACCAGAATATGACATGCTCCCCCCAAAAAACTTTCTATTAATCAAAATTAATAATCATTATTACAACATCAAGAGCAATAATAAACAATGATTTTGTCATGATATTGCAGCTTCACTCATTAAGGAGTTCCTGTGTTTCTCATTTCTAGGCTATTTACATTATACAGTTTTTGTGTAAATGCACATACAGTACATGATCAGCATTAAACAGCCTGTGTAAATAATTTTAAATGCAGTCTATAGTATTGTGATGGACTGAAGAAATTGGTTATTTTAAAATATTTGACAAACGACAGAAACATTTAATAAGTTAATTATATTGTTATAAAAATTACCCTTAAAGGTTAAAAAATGCTCCTGGAAGTCTGTTTCGGGGAGAGAGAGAGAGAGAGAGAGAGAGAGAGAGTGGTCTGAATATGGCCAGGGTCATTCTGGCCATTCATTCAGGACTATTCTGGGTATTAACTGGTACAAATACAACATTAGGCAGTGGAAGTATAGCCTAGTCTCTTAGAAATGCAGAGAACAGGCTTTCTTCAGCTTTCCTTAAGGCTTGCGTTGTCCTGTTTGCAGTTGGCTAAAAAAGAAAAAATATATATATAATCAGTCCACTGTTTTATCATAAGCTATGAAATCCTTATAATCAAGTGAAGATAAACTTACTCTTTGTAAATAAGTAACATTAGTGAAAATAAAGAGAGATGCTTTAGCTCCATCCCTATCCTGACAGTCTGACATTGTCTTGTCAAAGTGCTCACTGTACATATTGTGCTCATAACACAATTTAGTTTATGATATAAACTATAAGTTAGAACTTAAGAATTCATTTAAACTTTGATTTCTTATAAAGTCTCAGCTTTCACAGCTTAATAGTGATATCTCTAACGTTAGCTATTAATAGTCTGACACTGATGGCAATTAAGCTGTCAACATAATGTAAAAGCCAAAAAAACAAAAAAACATCCAGAAACAACTATTCAGTCTTACCTGTGAAAGATGCTACCCCGACATCTGTTTTTATTATTGTGCGACGGTCTGCAGATCCCCAAACGTCCGCCGAGTCAGGTATGTTTTCTTCTGTCCCGATATGAGAGTTATGGAGGGTTGCCCGCTCCAATATGGCGGCGCCGTTGACGTGCGGTCGACGGCCAATAGGCGTCTGGTATTTATTATGTCTGGGCGCAGTAATATCATCACTCCTGAAAACTCCCTCTCCATCAATAGAACCAACATGTTTTCAGGAGTGATATTACTGCACCGAAGTCAAAGTGCTGCGAAGTGCTCTTCCGCCATACATTATAGTTATCATTTTTTATCCGCTTAGAAAATCGCAACGTTTTATTTTGTGCCACCATACTTACTCGTGTAACTACTCATGTAACCGTCTTTAAATGGGGAAAACATGGAAGTGTTTGGTGACTTCTAAATTCATCCCTGTTTGGATCCTATGGAATGAATGGTGCTAAGCTAAACGCTAGCATAGTGGCGCCGCGCGCTAGAGCAGTGTTGCCAACTTAGCAATTTTGTTGCTAAATTTAGCAACTTTTCACACTACCCTAGCAACTTTTTCTTCCAAAAGCACCTAGCAATAAATTTAGCAATTTTTTAAAATTTATTTGGCAATTTTTAGCAACTTTTGATAAATGACTCAAACAATAAAAAGGCACAGTTTCCATCTAAATTACACAAAATGAGGAAACCAAAGATCACGTGAATTGTTAGATGCTATTTGCAATTGTTCAATTTGATAATAATAATTGAATAATTGTTCTTTTATTATTCACCTTAGCTTGTACCTGCGATTGTTGATCAGTTAGTACACTGTAAGAAAAATATCTAGAAAAATGGAAAAGGTACTAGTAATTTTTCAGGACATTATGTGTTATCTATTATCCATTGTAACCCTGTAACCCGAAAACACAAAATACAATGGGTAATTTAAAATGCAGGTAAAAAATAAAAAATAAAAATCCTTCATATTAACATAGTAGATTGTGCCCTATTTTTACAGACTTTTCTTAGTGTAGCACACTAACTAACTACTAATACACTACTTAAAACTATAACTGTTCAGAATGTGTAGTTTTATAAGTTTATTAGCTAATAAAAAATAAATAATTTTAATGGTTCAAAACTGTGTAGTGTTCAATATTTCAGTGTTGTATTTAAAAACACAGTCATTTGTATTTTAATATTATATTAGCATTTATATTATTTTACAAACAAATCTAAATTAACATATATAAAATATTTTTATTTTGCTGAGATTTGATGTAGTGACACATTTTTGCGTCATAATTATGAAGTCATCACGCAATGACATCACAACGTCATTTAGCAACTTTTAGCAACAAATCGACCTTCCTTTAGCAACTTCCCCTGAAAATTAGTTGGCAACACTGCGCTAGAGCGATTAAGTGCACGCACTGAGACAGGAGAGGTACGTATCAACTCGTCTAAGTTGAGGGAAGAACATATTGGAATATGGAAAAACGGTGGCGTTTTCCTTTAGGGCCAGGCGCGTGCGTCCGATGAAACCATCTATACTGGACTCACAAAATTGGACACAATATTCTTTAGAATTGTTAGTGCCAAAAAAACAAATAAAAACAAAAAAAATGCACAAATTTCAAAAATAAACAAAAATTTAAAAGAAATTACACTTGTTGCCTACTTGACATTAATTTGTAATAGACATTAATTTTCAGAAATATTTCTAAACCATTTTAATTTGTAGCAGACAAATACTGAAATTTTATATCAAAGATTGAGACACATAACACACAAACAGGTGTTTAACGTTTAAACATTCCCAGGTTTTCCCTGGGAATGTTGGTACACTTTAGAATGCTATAGTCTCAATGAATCAGTATTCACTATCAGTTTCATTTTTAAATCAATCATTATAAACATCAAAAGTTTGAACAGAAAAATAAAGCTATATCAAAATCATTAAGTTTTTCAGATCATGCTGATTTACTCATAAACAAGAAGGCTTTTATTTTGACAGGCCTAAATCGAGAGTCTGATTTGCTTATCATGTGCTGGGGAAACGGGTGAATCACGGAGTTTACATGTAACATATCTCGTGTCATGTGTTCTTTTGAAACGCATCATGAATGCGTTTTTCTTCTGCATTCTTCTGATCTTCTTCATCAGAAAACACAATGACAGTGCGGCGACGGTCTTCCTGCTTGCATTTCCCAGGAATAGTCACCGCCTTTTCACCGGGTTTATAGTGAAACCTCAGGTGGAAAGTCATTCAAGGAATTCAAAGGTTTCATCTACACTGTAAACAGATTACTCAGTCGCTTTTACGCAATAGTGAAAATGTACACTGTAATATGGAGATTATCTGATATAGAGGAATGCCATCATGACTGACATGTATGAATAAAAGCGGAAGTGTTTTGATGACAAGTCACATGTAAGTGTTTTTTGTGTGTGTGTGTGTTTTTTTTTGTTTTTTTTTTGTGGAAAGTCCGGGCTATCCCTGATAGAAATTCCTGATATGAAAGTATGAAAGATAGAGAGTGCAACACATCAAATATATGAGTGCATTAACTGGTAGTGTGTCGTGGTTGAGGCACTGAACCAACGCTGATTACAACTAACAAAAAATAAAGTTAAAATAACAATATTGTGAAACATTATTACAGTTTAAAACTGTTTTCTACATTAAGGTATTTTAAAGCATTTAATTGAAATAAAAATAACATGAAAATGTATTTACAGTCACTTTTAAACAATGTCAACGCATCCTTGCTGTAAAACGTAATTTATTTGGGGGAAAAAAACTTACTGACCTCAAAGTTTTTAATCTTAGTGTATGGATAATTAAATTACAATAAATACACAATAAAACAATATTTAAGACAGTTTACACAAAAAATATTATTGTAGTTGTGAATCTTATGCAAAAATAATATATTTCTGATTGCATGTCTTTGCACATTCATAACTTTCATTTGAATGAAAGTTTTGTTTGCAGTAATAAACCTCATCACTCCAAACAAACATCATGTGACGTGCCAGTTTTCTGTGCAACAATAAGCATATTGTAAAAGCCCAAATACTTTTTATGGCCACTGCAGTTTTGCTGTAAGGAACTAAATCTTTGAATTCAAAAAGCCTAATGAATATATGCATGTATGTATAAATAAATAAATAAATAAATAAAGCAAGCAGGCATTGGTTAAAATTAACAATATTTTTATTATAATGTGTCAAATTCCCCTTGTACTTCTAGTGGAAAGTCCCCCAGATAAGCTATATATGTATCTACTCATAGATAGAAGCCAGACAATCATGCTTCGTCTTCTGATCATTTTAAGTTTCCTCAGAGGAGGTCGGTAATTGACTCCTACAGTAACTCATATGGCTAAATCTGACACTGCTCTGGCTGGATGTTTCTAAACTGGATGGATATGGCAGGAGGTTTATAACAACATTTTTTTCCCACAGCTTATCTTTCAGATATTGTAGCAAGAGGAGACACAGTTGTTGAGTTTGGCCAGGATGCTTCGTTCTCTTGTATGTTGTCAGACGCATCTGGAGTCAAACAAGTCACATGGCAGAGGGTGCGTGATACGGAACCGGTACAAACTCTGGCTACATTCAGCGACCAATTCAAGGATCATGTGGATGATCAATATGTCGGAAAAGTCACTTTCACAGCAGCGTCAGTTAATTCAACGTCCATTGAGATCAAAAACGCAACATTTGAAGACGAGGCTTGCTATATTTGTTCCTTCAAAGTGTATCCATTCCAACCTAAACGACAAACCTTGTGCCTCACTGTTAAAGGTAGGCTAAATACCTGCAATTTGAAATTGAAAGTCAAAGTTTTTCTCTCAGATTTTGAGTCAAAAACACAAGGATCATCTAACAAGTGCAGATTTTAGCCAAAAAATTGAGCTGTGCTTTCAGCACTAGGGCATGTCAGTTTGGGTCAGGCTGTCACATATGTTTTAAATGTCTCATTTTATACAATTTCCTTATGCCAAAAGAGTGGTTTTATATTTGTATATGTTATATTTTAAAACTTTTGAAATGTAAAATTTCTGAAAAGCCATTAATGGCTTGTAATAGGCTATTTAATGGCAGGTTCCCACTGTGACAACTTACCCCATATAGTTTGACAATATTCCATATTATTGGGAATACAAGGTTGATGTGAGTTAAAGGGGCTTTATCTTATTCCAGGGCAATAACAGTGAAAATGTTCAATATCTCTTTTAGTCAAGACTTTAAATAAAAAAATGTACTTTCAAAAGTAAAAAGTAAACCTACCCTGAGAAATATTTTCTGGACTAAAAAGTGACAACTAGCTCCAGTCTCCCCTAATTGGCTAAGTAAAAAAAAACAAGCAGTCTCATCCAAGATAATGCAGATATGCCCATATAAGGGATTGTGTGACTCAGAAGATACTCAGAGATCTGTTTATGAATAGTAATCACATCTCAATGCAGGACCAAACAATGTGTTCAAAATGCAACTTGAACTTTCACTCAGTTTCCAGTTCCAGAAAAATGAAAGGAGCACATGCAGCCAGTTATCCACTGTTTTTGTGTGTGGTGTTAAAGGATAGTACACAGTTATGTCATATGCCCAAAGTGTTAAGGGAAGATACTCAGAGATCTGTCTAAAAATGGCATCTCAATGCAGGACCAAACAATGTGTTCAAGGTGCAACTGAAAGTTTCATTCAGTTTCCAGTTCCAGAAAAATGAAAGGAGTACATGCAGCCAATTATCCATCATTTTTGTGTGTGCTATTAATCTGTCATACATAATTAAGTCCTTATGTTGCTGTTATTTTTACAGGTATATCAGAAATAACAGCGTCAGTGAATCCTGCACCCAGCTCTGATCAAGAAGTTGTAGTCTCATGTTCAGCCACTGGTAAACCGACTCCAGCTATCCTCTGGAAATCTGCAGAGAAGGAATTAGACAACTTTAGGTCAAGTAATTTCACAACTCTCAACAAAGACAGTTCAACCACCATCACGAGCAACCTCACGCTTCCACTGTCACAGTTTCATGGGAAGTACGTGGAATGTGTGGCTCAGAGTGACAGCATAGAGAAGAGCGACCAAATCTATGTGCCTGAAGGAGATTACAAAGGTAATTTGATTTGACTTCTGAAACACAAGTTATTTGAGCGACTTAGTGGATTTAAAACTATATGGACTAACGATCATATAATCAAGCAGTGGCATTATTGTTAATTTCAGAATTAATCTGAAAAATGATGTATGTTCATATGTTTAAATAATTAAAACATCAATATTTACATACAAAAAAAACCCTTTTTTGTTTTCACAGAGAATAAAGTCACATTAAGAAATTATATAATTCCGATGCTGGTCCTGATTATCATCAGTATTGTCATTATCGTCACCTACCTTCACACCAAGTTAAATGGTAAGCAGAAAAATATTACACTTTAGCTATCAGGACCATATTTATTGTCATGTAAAGAACAGCATTATTTTGTATATTTATTTACTTATTTATTCTTTTTTTTTCAGGTAAAGAAGTTCATAAATCTGCTTGTATGGCTTAAACTACTGTGCAACTGTTACTTTATTCAGAATTTACATTTGCTATCTTCTAAAAAAGTCACCTCGTGTTTACATTTGTGAATAAGCTCATTTTTAGATAATAGTATAAATAATGTCTGTTCACCTGAGAAAGTCTGCATTTTTCCAAATTTTCTACATTCTACATCTGCGCTTTAAGTTCTTTCAACCTGACATTCGGGGGTTATTTATTGTCGTGACATTTATCTATAGGATTTTTAAATAGTTCTGTTACAGCTAGCTAGTTACAGCTAATTTTAAGCACTAAATCATTTTGTATTTTTTGTGTTCATGCTACCAATTCAGAAATAGTATATTGAATAGAATGGATTTGTTTGTTTTTTGTACATTTATTGTTTTGTTTATAAAACCTTTTGTAAGTGAATTTTGTGTGGTTTTCAACAATTTCATATATCACACAGTTGAATATATATTCTTTGTATTCTATACTATGTATAGTCCATAGGTGTCCACATCCATTACTGAAACACACTGAGCCAGACATGAAAATGTGTGAGCCACAAAATGCTATAGCACCTTAAAAGTCTTTCCACTAATCTACAACAAACTGACATGCTGTTCAGCAAAGCTGCAGGTCACCTGTCCGTAATGCACAAAGTTCTTCAATAAAATATTCTTGTTGGATCCAGAAGCATATTCCTGAACAATCAGTCACTGATGACTAACCCACCACAAAAAGCGATAGAAAAATGATTTCATCACTGTAAGAGAACGCAAGAATTTCATTTGTATCCTTTGCATATTTACAACCCATTCTACTGTTGGGTGTGCTCTAGCACTAAAAGTATACTATATAAAAGAAAAGGTCTTTCTGATTAATACAGGAAATTTCTCATGTGACAGTAACACATGTACAGTAGCATGTTAGGTCATATAAAGTGACTCATTCCAGCGAGTCACACAGTATTGATTTCAATCCTGCAAGGAAAGTACCAAAAGTAATCACTATCACCCTGAAATGTAAAATGGAAAAAATGACCAAAAAAATGGTGCTTATTTCATCTTAATCCATAACTAACTTTGTGTAACAAACATAATAAAATTTGAGTTGTTATTCCCTAAAGGTATGTCTTATTCACATTCAAACCTGGCACATTAAAGGAATAGTTCATCCAAAAATGAAAATTTGCTGAAAATGTACTCACTCTCAGGCCATCCGAAATGTAGATGAGTTTGTTGTTTCATCATAACAGATTTAGATGAACTTAGCATTACATCACTTGCTCACCAATGAATCCTCTGCATTGAATGGGTGATGTCAGAATGAGAGCCCAAACAGCCAATAAAAACATCAACAGTAATCCACACGACTCCAGTCCATAAATGAACATCTTGTGAAATGAAACAGCTACATGTCTGTAAGAAACAAATTAATCATTAGGACATTTTTAACTTCAAACCTTCACTTCACTATGGCTTTCCATAAAAAGCTGTCTCATCTAAATCAGGAGAGAAATGTATACAGATCAAGCATTGTTTAAAAATGAAAACAGTTCTAAACAAAAATGGTGGTGGATTTTAACGTGAGAGGACAACAGGGGATGAACTTTTCCACTGGAGGAAGCGTTATTATGGATAATGGACTTGTATTTTGGCCAAAAGCTACAGTTTAAAGTTAAAACACTTTAATGACAGACCTGATTCACTCAGCTTTTGCTTCACAAGATGTTAATTTATGGACTGGAGTCGTCTGGATTACTTGTGGATTATTGTGATGTTTTTATCAGCTGTTTGGACTCTCATTCTGGTGGCACCCATTCACTGCAGAGGATCTGTTGGTGAGTAAGTGATATAATGCTAATTTTCTCCAAATAAGTTCCGGTGAAGAAACAAACTTTACATCTTGGATGGCCTGAGGATGAGTAAATTTTCAGCAAATTTTCATTTTCATTTTTCCATTGACAATGCACGAGAACTCATTTGTTTACTTTACTGGAAGTGCAAAACATCCAGCACTTCCTTCACTGGTTGCATGTTTCACACAGCATTGGTCCACTGGATGCAAATTTAATAAACTAATTTTTCAATTAACAGTATTATTTGGTATGCTAAGTATAAATGCTAATCAACTCAATAAATATTGGCAGCCCACAAAAGTTGTTTTGTTCAAGTTCATTAGCCTTCTAGTGGATTTTGATTTATCCACTGATAAATACAACCAACAACCTAGTTTTAAATTATGTTATCAAAAAATAATTTTGACATTTTTTTCTGATATATCAATATTTTCTTTGCTTAACAATTAAATATTTGATTCATTATTAGGCTAACAGTTAAATATTTAAAGTGGAGAGATTACTTGTGTTTCAGACATTTGCATCATTTTCTATAAGCACAATATTATGAAGAATCTCAGGCTCCCCAAAATCATATTGTACAGTAGTGTGGAATATGCTGAATCTGAATATCGTGACCTCATGAATACAGTGCACACGATATTTACCAGAATACATTATATGAGACAGCAAAAATTAAAACCATTTCTGCATTTATTTCAGTTTCTGGGAAATACTACTGTTCCTGTTTAACATTGATGATCCATTCCCAAAAGTGTTGAGTCACTTTACATGCCATAGCCTAATATAATACCCAATCGTTTGTTTATTTAAATAACTCCAATTACGATATGTTAAAGTTGGCAAATGATTAATTTGAATTTACATAAATGGGGGAACTCATGTATCTGTCGATCTGAACGCTTTTATACCATTTCTTACAGTCATTTAGTAGCCTATGAGTTGAATTTTTAATTTAGCCTGTTTGTAGTTTACTACTTTCGGACAAAAGGTCACTTCAACACCTGTTTGGATAAACCATAGCCCTACCTCCGGGAAACCCTAAAATTGTCCGCTAAAAGAAAGTAATGCTCACAACCGTGTCAATGGGAAATTCATAGGCTACTTTCACTTTTCACGGTTCCTCCTTCAGTTATATAAGCGGTGTCTGATTACAAACAGACCATACCAACCCTTCAACATGTTTTGTCTACTGATCTTAATTTTAAGCCTCATAAACAGAGGTTGGTCATTAGCCTACCTACTTTTTTATTCAATACATTACATTTCTTTTCGAGACAAAACTGTATAATTTTTGTAACGTAATAATTTTTAATTTCTCAGCTTTTTCAGATATTGTAGCAAGAGGAGACACAGTTGTTGAGTTTGGCCAGGATGCTTCGTTCTCTTGTATGTTGTCAGACGCATCTGGAGTCAAACAAGTCACATGGCAGAGGGTGCGCGATACGGAACCGGTACAAACTCTGGCTACATTCAGCGACCAATTCAAGGATCATGTGGATGATCAATATGTCGGAAAAGTCACTTTCACAGCGGCGTCAGTTAATTCAACGTCCATTGAGATCAAAAACGCAACATTTGAAGACGAGGCTTGCTACATTTGTTCCTTCAAAGTGTATCCATTCCAACCTAAACGACAAACCTTGTGCCTCACTGTTAAAGGTAAGCTAAATACCTACAACTATGAAAGTTACAAAGATTTTCTCTCAGGTTTTGAGTCAAAAACTCAAAGATTAGCTAACAAGGGCAGATTTTAACCATACCATTGAACCGTGTTTTCAGGACTAGGGCATGATAGTTTGGGTCAGGCTGTCACATGTGTTTTAATTTTAACAGTGGTTTGATATGTATATATTTTATATTTTAAAACTGATTTAAAATTGATTTATGAGTTATTTTGTGTTTCATAGTTGTTTGGATAGATATAATAGGCTATCTAATGGCAGGTTCCCATTGTGACAACTTGCCCCATATAGTTTGATAATATTCCACACAATTGTGAACACAAGGTTGATGTGAGTTAAATGAGCTGTATCTTTTTTCCAAGGAAACTGAAAAATTGCTGTTTTAGGCAAGACTGTAAATAACAAAATGTCCTTTCAAAAGTAAACCTACCCTGAGAAATATTCTCTGGACTAAAAAGCTCTAGTCTCCCCTAATTTGTCAGTAAAGTGTACAGTATATGTTGTCTAAGTAAAAAAACAAGGAGTTTCTTCCAAAATAATGCAGATATGCCCAAACTGTTGAGGGAAGATACTCAGAGATCTGTCTAAAAATGGCATCTCAATGCAGGACCAAACAATGTGTTCAAGGTGCAACTGAAAGTTTCATTCAGTTTCCAGTTCCAGAAAAATGAAAGGAGTACATGCAGCCAATTATCCATCGTTTTTGTGTGTGCTATTAAACTGTCATACATAATTAAGTCCTTATGTTGCTGTTATTTTTACAGGTATATCAGAAATAACAGCGTCAGTGAATCCTGCACCCAGTTCTGATCAAGATGTTGTAGTCTCATGTTCAGCCACTGGTAAACCGACTCCAACTATCCTCTGGAAATCTGCAGAGAAGGAATTAGACAACTTTAGGTCAAGTAATTTCACAACTCTCAACAAAGACAGTTCAACCACCATCACGAGCAACCTCACGCTTCCACTGTCAGAGTTTCATGGGAAGTACGTGGAATGTGTGGCTCAGAGTGACAGCATAGAGAAGAGCGACCAAATCTATGTGCCTGAAGGAGATTATAAAGGTAAGAGGTTCAACATGGATATCGGTTAAAATATAGAATCACATTGTGAAAATGTGCTGTTGTTACTTTCTGCCTAATACAGTCAGGTTGATTCAGTCATGCTACATATTTTTGACTTGAATAAAACTAGTTAATTTTGATGGTACAACATGAAGCACACTTTTAGATTGCCTGACAAAACAGCAAAACCAATTAAGATACATTCATTATGATGACATTTTGACTGCAATACTTTTTCTCAATATTGAATGATTTTTTTTTGTCTTACAGTGAACAACGTTACACCAAGAAGTTATATTGCTACAGTTTCAGTCCTCATTATCATAGCTGTTGTGGTTCTTGTCATTATTGCGATCTGTCTTCACCTCAGAGTAAAGAGTAAGCAGAAAAATCCCTCTATACAACTAGATGAAACAGGCTAATGCAACCCAGCATACTGTCATCTTTTAAGAACAGATATCAATAGCAAACTAATGTAATACATAATTTCATTTTGCTTATTTTCTCCCCCCAAGGAGCCATTTTTGGGATAAAATCTGCTTATGAGGAACCCCTTAATGCCCCAAACGAGGAATGTTAACTCTGCTGCTACCTCGTAGTATGGATTTTTGCTTATATGAACTTTTGGGTTCTAAGCTGTATATTCCTTAAAGGAATCATGTATCTGTTGTCTAGTATTTATTTAATTTATTCATGTTTACTGTGTAGTATTCCATTGCATTAGTACAGTTAAATATGTATAGTATTATTACCACTATTTCAGAGTATTTTGATCATAGAGAATTACTATATCACAGACAGATGATATTCATTCTGTGGATTTTCAGGCTCATATATTTGCACTTTATGACTCAATTGAATGTACTGGCATGCACTAATTAGTTTTTAATTGTGTCCACTTCTGGAGTTGAGTCTGTGATGGTAATTTATCAATTCGTAAATGCAGGCTCTCTACTAGTTTTGATGTTTTCCCACAATCCCTGATGTCACATTTCATAGTGGTACAGTACTGTGTTGAGCAATGACAGTGGCTTGGGGAAGAAAAAAAAACATTATTACCCAATAAAAACAGATAAGCTAAAGGCTGAAAGACCTAGTTTTCAGCAGTGTGAAACAAAGTGAAAGTTATGTCATTAATGGACACAGAAGCTGTTTTGTGGTTTCTTGCATGAAACTCTAAAGGCTGCATAGAGAGACGACTGCTATTGTTAGTATTTGTATTACTGTTTGTTGTTGGCTGCAACAAGCTTAATAGAAGTACAAGTGGATCTTGCTGGCAAAAAGTATTGTAAAGTAAATCAAACATATTTATTTCTGAAAATATTTTTGTGATATATGCCTACCATGTTACAGTATATGTATAGCCTATCCTAATCAATATGTGATTGCACTGAATTAAAAAATGTGAACTGTTGGATTCAGTGACTGGATTACTTACTAACATTTCTGTACTCTGTACTTCTACCAAGTGTACACCCAAAAAGGGGGGAAAAAACAAAACAGGACGAACAGAAAATTTGTTTAGGGTACATACTGTAAATGATGTCAACAAATGAATGTGACAAACATGACGTGACTAAAAATACTGTATCATATGACAGAGTTTTTGAAAAGAATACAGGAAGTTATTCAAATTGTGAACAGAAAGGGATGCTCTGCCTGGTTGAGCTGAAAATGAAGCATTTAAAGCTGTAAACATGTTAGCAGTAGAAGTTGAGGCATGATTCCTGTTAAACCTACTGTAAGTGCTTATGCTGCATTTAACACAGCTTGCAGTATCAAACCAATACCAGAGAAAATTTAGAGATTTTGTTCCCTCAAATGACCAACTCAAAGCTTTCAAACAGCATTTACAGTAGCCACACCTTTTTTCAGCAGGCATGTGATCTGTGATTGTGTGTCTAAAATGATGCATCGGCGCTGCATCTGCAAAGTTCAGAGGAAGTCTTCATGATATAGTACCATGCAAACTTCAGGTAGCCATTTCCTCAGACTGACTGCACACAGAAACATGCAGATCTTTCACCCGATAACTGTGTTTCTTATAATGTTTGTTCTCTGCAGTCAACCAAATTCTTTAGCAGCGGGTAAGTCTTACTCAATTCTTAACTAAAAAAATATATATATTTATATTTAAAATTTCAAAGTGTACTCTGGTGCAATATGTCACTGACAACAGATGTAGTAACATTCAGGTTAGCACATTTGTTTGTCATTTTAGTATTGAAGTAATTTTTGATACATTCTGCACTTTTTATGGGCTAATACAAAATATTTCCCATGTGCAGTGGTTGTGAGATACCCACGTGAACCGGTAACAAAGACTGAAGGCCTTTCATTGTCTCTCAAGTGCGTGGTGGAGTATATGACAGGGGATTGCGACATTGAGGCCAAATGGTCATATACAAACAGCAGTGAGCTTTTGCCCATTATGGATCCTAATAGATATCTAATCACAGTAAATGAAACAGTATCAGGAAAAGACAAGCACCGGCTAAGGAACATTTTCCTGACAATCAGTCCCTTGAAACTTCAAGACAGTGGCAGTTACCAATGTGATGCCAAATGTCTCAACAGTGGGACTGCAGCAAAAGGCCATTTCGTGGTTCTCAGCATCACAGGTCTGAGCTGAAAAAAATATTATTTTGATTCTTAGTTGTTGTATATTACAGTGCTCTTGTATATGACACTTTTGTAATGTGGCAAACTTTTTTCTACAGCTGATCCATACAAAGGTCTGAAGGTCTCAACATGGAGCGGCCAGTTAAAGGCAGATGCAGCAGCGCTAGCCCTCATCGCCATATTATTATTATTAAAGCGTTATTAAATGACATTGTGTTTTCAGTTATGTAGCAACACAAGGTGGTATTAATCTGCTAGTGTGACCAACTGTAATTTTCTTGTGTTCTATACTTGGTCTTGCATTAAGTTCTTACAATGTGACAGCATACCTAAAAAGTTGTTATAGAGTTGGCTACCTGATCATTCTTTTTTTTCTCAATCATTGCCATAAATTGCTACACTGCTGCACAAAAGTTGAATTTAGAATTCAAAAATTCAGTTTTATTAGAATTTTATGTTATTTTATGAAAGGGATAATTCATTGCACAGCCTGTATGTTAAATGACCTGTTGTGCTACATTCATTTTAACTGCAATGGATCATCAGTGCAGTGGTCCAGGCTTGTGGCTGAAACTGAAACCAAGCTCATCTTGCCAAACAGAAGATGAGCCCCAGGTGTAAAAAAAATGCTTTTACTGGCGAAATGTGGTGAACAAGACATACAGTCACTTAACGCATAAACAAAGTCATGAACTCAGTGAAGGCACAAGCAGTGTAAAGCATTTTTTTTTTGTAATGCATTTTAATGATTATTACTATAAAAAGGGGCTGAAGACTAATCATAAAATCATAAAAGTATGTACTGCACTGGTGGTGGTATGCTAATAAGCCATTAAACCAGTATTAGGATATATAGTTTACTTCATGGCATCTGGTACACTTTTTTTGGGTAAATGCCTCGGTTAAAACATAAACATAAAACAAAATCTAATTAGACATGCAAAAAGTGTGCAGATTTAGATGCAAACCAAAGGACAAGGGTTTGGAGGTTTTGACCGAACTCTGCCTGGACTTCTGCCTGGAGGAGAATTTAACATCAATATGTAACCAATCACACACAATCTGAAAAAGGTCTGATGAACCATTAAATGAGTTTGGAATAAAGTGATTCATGGTCATTATGAGGGGTTAAAGTGGCAGATGACATCCACGTTTTACCTTCTATCATTGGAGACTTTCGAGCTTTCGAGAGATGTGAGATTTAAGTGCCTTGTACGGTCTGAAAGACGATGGATGGAGGCACTATATTTGAAAGGGTTAATGCATTGCATAGCCTGTATGTTAAATGACCTGTTGTGCTACATTCATTTTAACTGCAATGGAACATTTCAGTGCAGTGGTCCAGGCTTGTGGCTGAAACTGAAACCAAGCTCACCTTGCCAAACTGAAGATGAGCCTCTACAGGTGTAAAAAAGCTTTTCTGGCCAAATGTGTTGAATAAGACATACAGGCACCTAATGCAGAAACTCATGAGCTCAGTGAAGGCACAAGCAGCGTAATGCATTTTATTTTTTTTTGCATTTGACCGTGGACATGTGATACAGTTCCCTTTGTAACAGTCAATAATTATTACTACCAAAAGGGGCTGCATACTAATTTGCATAACAATGCAACATCATAAAAGTATGTACTGCACCGGTGATGGTATGCAAAGAAGTCATTACATCTGTATTAGGACGTGTACTTTACCTCAAAGCATCTGGTACACTTTTTTCAGTTAAAGCATAAACATAAAAAAAAATCTACGTACACATGCAAAAATGTGCAGATTTAGATCTAAGGTTATGTGAGCCTTGCACTTCTGCCTGAGATGATAAAGATGACAGGCTGAAGGATAGTTTAATATCAATATTTTATATAACCAAGCACACACAACTTGAAAAAGGTCTGATGACCTCTTAAACAAGTGATTCATGGTCATTATGAGGGGGTAAAGTGACAGATGACAACCACATTTACGTTCTGTCATTGGAGACTTTCCAGAGATGTGAGAATTAAGTGCCTTGTACGGTCTGTTGACTTCCTCTTTCTTTTCCTGTCAGTCTCTCTCCCTTTTTAGTTCTCCCTTCATGGTGACCTTATCCAAGGACTATGCCAGGTAATTCTGTAATTTCATTTTTAGTTAGTCGTCTTAAGAAAACACTGAAAACTCCCTCCGTCATTTTCTGCTGGTCACTCAATACCAAAATGACTATATCTAATTACAGTAACTAAGCTTTAAATGGAGTCTTATATATTTCACATTATATCATGATTATATTTCTCAACTGTTGTATTTACTTACCTTTATTTATTTATTATTCATTTATTTATTTAAAATCTTATCCATCTTCTTCCCCTTTAACAATTTTGTGTCTTGAAAAACAATCTCCTTTTTTGTTTTCAAATTACTGGCAGAACAAGCAGGGTTATAGAGTGGGCGTTTCACAGTGCTCTGCTTATGTCACCAAAAAGTACAGTCAAAAAATAGTATTGGTATTCAAATTACTAGTAACCAATGGGACAGAAACCTATATGGGTCATTCCTGGTATTTGGTACCTTTTGTATCCCTAGTAAAGATCACAATCTTATTGCCTTAAAATGCCAAACAATATTACATTTTAAAGCTGTTTTAGTCATAAATAATGCCATTTGAACTTTAAGCATATTGAAGTTGATTTGTTTGTTTATCACATTTTCCTGAATACAACACTTACTGTTATAGATTTAAATTTCAGGTTAAAGAAGTAGTATATTTAAACTTAATGAGTAATGTTTTACATATTATTTCTTATTTAAACCAGTTCAGACCAAAGTGATGTCAACAACATCATAATTTAGTCTCAACGAAAATTTATTGGAGTAAAAAAAAAAAAAAAATTACTTTGTAAAAATGTAAACTCTCGAATAATTAGTCTTCCTTTTCATAGATTTTGTTTCATAAATTCTCATGGTTTAGCAGCAGTTTGACTAAAATGATTAATATGGTCACTAAACTTTTTCACTAAACTGTTGACTGAGGTAAATCCACTGCCATGTGTTTATTAGGCTGTCATTCTGAGGAATCTATAAACACTCACTCACCCTCTCATTCATTTGTAATTAGATGTCAGTGTGATAAACCAATCTCATTCCACCAGTTCTAGCCCCACTTTGCATGCATCCAAATTACACTCAGGTTTAATGTATTATTTAATAGAGCCATCCAGTGCAGTTCAAATTCATCACTTTGTCAAATGAGCAAAAAGGGATTGTCAATTGTTAATGTGGCTCATTATCAGAGAGGAGAGGTAGTGTAGGTGTCTGTTTTTTTAGTGGAATCATTTTAAGCTCTTTATCAATTATTAATTTCCAGGAACGACTGTAGCAAGCAACTGTGGATAAATTGCCATAATATATTATCAGAATTTTTAACATAATGAATCAAAAGGAAGTGTAAACCATATTTTAAAGGAATAGTTCTCTCAAAAATGTATATTTCTTCACCCTCAGATAAGTTTGTTTCTGAATAGGTTTGGAGAAATTTAGCATTACATCACTTGCTCACCAGTGGATCCTCTGCAGTGAATGGGTGCCGTCAGAATGAGAGTCCAAACAGCTGTTAAAAACATCACAATAATCTACAAGTTATCCACACAAGTCCAGTTCATCAGTTAGCATCTTGTGAAGAAACAAAGAAATAAAACCATTATTGAGAGATTTTAACTTTAAACCATTACTTATGGACAAAATACGAGTCCAAAATCCATAATAATGCTTCCTCCAGCGGAAAAGTCCATCCCCTGTTGTTCTCTCACATCAAAATCCACCAAAATATTTGTGCTGAATTGTTTTGGATTGTTTTCTCTTGATCTATGCATATATATATATATATATATATCTCACGATTCAGATGAGATTTTTTCATTAGTTAAAGCAATATTGTGGATAGAGGACTTTAATTTGAACTATTTTAAGAATTTTAACTGGAAGAATAAACAGTTTGCGGTTAAAAACATCTCAATGATTGATTTGTTTATTGCAAACAAGCAGCTTTTCACTTCACAAGATCTTTTTTGATGTTTTTATCAGCTGTTGGACTCTCATTCTGACGGCACCCATTCACTGCAGAGGATCCATTAGTGAGCAAATGATGTAGTGACAAATTTCTCAGAATCTGTTCTGCTGAAGAAACAAATTAATTTACATCTTGGATGATCTGAGGGTGAGTACATTTTCAGCAAATGCTATTTTTTGGGTGAACTATTAATTGAAGTGTTATTACTGATTACGTTTATACAGTACAATGTCAGTTTCATTAGATAAAATATCAAACAAACTGACATTTGCAAACAAAAGAGAGCTTTTCGGGAGTGTTTGCTTATGCTATCTTTCTTTAGCAAAATATAAAATCAAGTCATACTTATTTTAATGCAGTGAGATTTGGGCATTGTAAGTGTGCCTTCAGTGTCTTCTGAGGGACACCGTAACTTCCTTCTTCCTTATCACTGACGCTAATGAATAAAAGATATGAATTTTCAAAAAATATATTCTCTGAACACAGTGAATAATATGTGCTGAGTTCCATTAAATCTGACATAGTCTGTAATGTTATGTTTCCAACAAAGCAATATCAATGGATAATGAAACCTCAGTAGAATTTCTTCAGATTGGACAATGGCTTGCAGTAGATGTAAGGAGGAAGAGTGGCCTATTCCTTTCTGAAAGGGAAGCAAATTTATAATTTATTATTACTTGAATAGACGGAGAGGAAACTGGGCAGAAACAACTGCTACATGCGGATGTTCATAGATAAGTGTACTTATGCACTGAGGTGCTTTTATTGCAGTAATAAACATTCACCAGGACTGAAGTATTTAAAGTATTTGTCATCTCAGTGTACTGCAAACCCATTTTTCAACTTAACCAGTGGGTAAAATATATCTCTTTCACCAAATTAAGTAATACTGCAGCAAAATGCAAAATTCATCTTGCAAAAATACAACTAAAAATAGAAATAATCCCTGGATTTACAGTTTCCCTACTGGAGAAGAGTTGTTAAAAGTATGTACTAACCCACAGCCCTATACCTTACCTTCACAGAAACCTTTTGCCCTAATGATGATTTTTAATTATTTAGCATGTGTGCCTGAATTGGACTGAATGCAATCAGTAAAACCTGAAACCATTGGTGTAGAAATAAATTTCACTCAGAGATTGCTAGTAAATTTCACAAAGAATTACAGAACAAAAAAAAATTGAAGTAGAAAAACTTAAATAAAAACAAACAAACTAACAAACTTTTTGATACTGAACTACCTGGTTTATATTTTCTGAAAATGTACTCACTCTCAGGCCATCCAAGATGTAGATGAGTTTGTTTCTTCATCGGAAAGGATTTGGAGAAATTTAGCATTACATCACTTGCTCACCAATGGATCCTCTGCAGTGAATGGGTGCCGTCAGAATGAGAGTCCAAACAGCTGAAAAAAAAAAAAAAACATCATAATAATTCACAAGAAATCCACACAACTCCAGTCCATGAATTAACATTTTGTAATCCGAAAAGCTGTCTGTTTGTAGGAAACAAATCTATCATTAAGATGTTTTTATGTTGAAATTGTTGCTTACGGCTTTTCAGCAAATTTTCATTGTTGGGTGAACTGTTCTTTTAAGTTATCTTACCACATAATGTAATGTCATTTCCAGCCAAAATACCATCCATTATCCATAATAATGCTTCCTCCAGTGGAAAAATCCATCCCTTGTTGTCCTCTCATATTAAAATCTACAAGATATTTGTTTAGAACTGTTTTTACTTGTAAACATTGTTTCATCTGTGCCTATTTCTCTCCTGATTCAGACAAGACAACTTTTCACTTGAGAAAGCAATATTATGATTAGAGGACTCTTATTTTAGCCAGAAACAATGCTTTTAAGTTCAAAATATCTGAATGATGGATTTGTTTATTGCAAACACACAGCTTTTCGCTTCACAAGACATTAATTAATTGACTGGAGTTATCGGAACCCTCATTCTATCAGCAAATTTTCATTTTTGGGTGAACTATTCCTTTAATTGAAACACAAAGGGGGAATGTCAAGGAAGGATAATGTGTTGCTTTTGCCAACAGGGAAAAGGAAAATGGTGCATTTATTTTCTTCCCTCAGTGTTTTCAGGACTTTGAAACGAGATATGAATTCAAGAGGAAGATGTAGATTTTGTTGAGGGCAGAGAGGCCAGATTCATCTGACAAGATTAGGGAAATTTCCCTTTGATGATGGATGGAGCTGAGAGGAGTTGTGTATTTAATGATTATTTAATGGTGATGAGTGTGAGATCATAGTGGGACTCTGTAGTGTTTCTCTTGTGTTCAGGTCCTCAGCTAATAAGGGCAAAACGGGTATTGTGATTCACATCTATGCCTTGAGGCAGCTCGAAGAACCACCAGTCAATATCCAGGGACATAAATTTCCCAAGCCCTGTCCAAACACTTCACTGACTCACACATTTGAGAGAGCGGGTGCTGTTACTTCTCTGATTCCGCTCGCAATTATAGGCAAGTCAAGGTGAAGAGACATTTAGCAGTCCATTTTTTTTTGACAACAGTTATGCCTTATTGGCATTCACCCTCATTCTTGAGAGGAGTAAACAAAGTAAGAATTTCATTGCACTAGTACAGACAATAAAGCTCTTGAATCTTGAATCCACATATTCAAACATGCCGATCAGTTGCTGTTTGGTGCTTAGTGTCCAAAAATTACAATTATTTAAAATATATAGCCTAACTTTTGCCGTATGATAGGATAACTTACAGTTCACATATTTAAGGAACAGTTCACCCCAAAGAGCACAATTTGCTGAAAAGCCCAAAAAAAAAAAAAAAAAAAGTTTAAATCAACAGTTTGAAGTAAAAAAAAAAATGTCTTAACGATGGATTTGATTCTTACAAACTTACAAAAGACATTAACTGATGGACCGGAGTCTTGTGGATTACTTGTGAATTATTGTGATGTTTTTATCAGCTGTTTGGACTCTCATTCTGACGGCACCCATTCACTGCAGAGGATCCACAGTTGAGCAAGTGATGTAATGCTAATTTCTCCAAATCTGTTCTGATGAAGAAACAAACTCATCTACATCTTGGATGGCCTGAGAGTGAGTATTTTGAGCAAATTTTCATTTTTCGATGAAGTATTCCTTTAATAGGTTGCATTTTACTTTTTTAAAAATATTTGAATTACTAACATATTTAAAGCATATTGCATTAAATGTCTTGGAAAGTATTCATAAGGATATGCTTATTTTGGACCTTCACGGTCCCTGGTCACTATATGGTTTTGTGAAAAGGAAGAATGCAATGTAGCATAAACATTCTTCAAAACATCTCATTTTGTGTTCGACAAAAGTCTATATGGATTTGGAACGACGGCTGATTAAACGATGAAAGAATTTTTATTTATATATGGATCTATTACTGCAGAATGATTCCCATTGTTAAAAGGAATTGGATATTGTAGCAAAATCATCCCTAACTCCAACATTTAAGAGTTAAATTATAAGAAGGGAAACCCCGTAAGTGTTAACCAATAAAAGAAAACTTGTAGCAATTCTAACGGTTGTGTGATGTCACGAATCAAGCGCCACAGCAGCATCCCTCAGTCTGACACCATGACAACCGCAGCGCGCGAACGCTGGAATCTTTGCAGCTGCCGCGAAGCCCAATACGAAGACAAGATGCCGCCATACGAGCGGGAGACGCACTTGTTCTTTTGAAATATTCCTCGCTCCGCACTTTTCAAAGAAGACGTCGGAGATTCGCAAAACCACCTGTATCTAGCGTCCGTAGGCAATGTGAGTTAAACAGCCTTTCTGCTGGCCGAACCTTGTTATTTCTGTGCCGTAAGAACTAGGCTGGGTTGAATACACTGAAATAAGCCGCACGTATAAGAGCGGTAAAATGCGCATTGGAGTCAGGGATGCTCCTCATGGCGTTTACGCATGGAGAGCCCACTGGGGCGTGTGTGCTGTGCGTGTTAATGCATGTGTGAGAGAGTGAAAAAGGAAAATAGAGGAAAGAAAAGAGGCTCGTACATTCGCCGCACGCGTTCCCCTGGCTCTACATGGGGAATATGAGGATCTCGTGAGGACGCCAATGATAAACAGTATTCCAGACTCCCCTGTCACATAAGAAGACCACGGAACACCCTCCTCAGAGACCCCTTGTTTGATACGAGGGGCGATTGAATATCCATACAAGGCGCATCAGGTAAGCGACGCTATACGGGGATTCGTTACATTCGCATTGAAGTTTTAAAACGTCTTTTGTCGAGCATCGTTTGATGCGTCGCAAAAGTGAAAGCGCTCAAGCGCCTTCCTACCTACATCTGCAGGTGTCAGTGCGTGCGTTTGGTCAACAAGAATGGACACACCACGCAACTGGCCATGCAAACCTGGTCTGTAAAGTAAATGAAGCGTTTATCATGCAGATTCTAGTGAATTGGGGAAGCTTCATGAGATTTGGCTGCCAATATTGAGACCAAGGATACGATAAGAGTTATCACAACATGCATGTTCTGTTTACTTAAAGGGTCTTCTAACAACTTAAACATTTTGTTGTAATGATGTATTGGGGTTTCATTATCTTAAATGATCCTGATTACTGCATGGATGCTTAATGCTGCAGTGTTGGTTTGAGTTCAACTTCAAGCTCACAGGATATTGATTTTTGGTGACTATATCAATATGCATTATTTTTTATGTTTAAGCTCTAATCACCAGTATGCAGAACAGATTTTTAATAATTTTATTAATGATCATAATACAATAACAAAATAATAGATTCAGAATTATATTATTATTGATGATGGTTTGCAATCTTTATAGTGCCAGATTTATTTTCATCTTTGTTTAGGGCTGTCTGAATCTTAAACGATTCACTTCTCACTTGAGAATGAATGTCTGTTATTTAAAAGCATTAATGCAATACATTAAATAAGTTGCTTTACTTGTAAATATAATTTTTGGCTGCTTTTCCATAGTGATTAATCAGATAGCATCATTTACAGATCTAATAAGTTGAAAAGGTTGAAAATCAGGACAAATATTGGTCAAACTAATCATCAGTCTGTCTCTATTCAAAATGCCAGATTATAATAGTTATGTAAAAAAAAAAAAATCTTTGATGCATGTAAGACTTGCCAAGCAGGCTCTGCTGGCTACAGGATAATTATTGATACCCGCTGCTCTCTGAGGGCTGGAGATTGTGATCAAAGATTTATACACTCCTTCCAGCCGCTGTTACTGTACGTGTGGAAAGAGAGGTTAGGATGTAGACAGGGATTGTCCCAATAGATTGTCCATGCTCATTGCCTCAAGGGAGCTGAGGGGAAAAAAAGAAATTGGTGTGAGCAACACTATTAGGTCTGTACAGTAAATGAAGCATTTTTAATGCAGATTCTTAATGAACTGAGGAAGCTTTGTAATATTTTAAAGGCAATTGTCACAAGGATGCAAATGGTAGTTGTAACATTTATGATCTGGTTAGTTAATGGGGTCTAACATCCTTTATATTGTACTATAATGATGTGATGGTGTGATGGGTTCCATCATCTAAAACGAGTCCTAAAAGAGCCTAATGCCACAGTGTTGGTTCAACTTTTTAGACTGTAATGGTTTTGTAAACAAATATCATTCTTTTTGGCATGAATTAAAGGAATAGTTCACCCTAAAATGAAAATCTGCAGAACATTTACTCACCCTCAGGCCATCTAAGATGTACTGTAGATAAGTTTGTTTCTTCACTGGAACAGATTTGGAGAAATTTAGTATTATTTGACTTGCTCACCAATGGATCTTCTGCAGTGAACGGGTGCCATCGGAATGAGAGTCCAAACAGTAATCCACAAGTAATCAACAACTCCAGTCCACAAATTAACATCTTGTGAAGTGAAAATCTGTGTGTTTTTATGAAAAAAAAAATCCATCATTAAGGCGTTTTTCTTTAAAATGTTGCTTCTGTACAATATGTCATAATCCATAATAGTAAAAAAGTCCATCCCCTGTTGTCTTCGCACATCAAAATCCACTGACATATTTGTTTAGAACTGTTTTCGGTTGCAAGCAGCACTTGATCTATGCATATTTCTCTCCTAATTCAGACGAGACGACTTTTTCACTGGAGAAAGTCATATTATGGACAGTGTCTTGATGGATTTGTTTATTACAAACACACAGCTTGTGGATTACTTACATTACTTGTGGATTATTGTGATGTTTTTATCAGCTGTTTGAACTCTCATTCTGACGGCACCCATTCAAACTCATGTACAACTTGGATGCCCATAGGGTAAGTAAATTTGATAAATTTTTGAAAATTTTATTCAAATTTTCATTTTTGGTGAACTGTTCCTTTAATGTATGTCAACTCTACACTGCAGCACAGTAGCTGCATCTGAAGTAGTAAATATACCACAAACATTTATACAAACTGTTCAGTGCAGTATAAATGCATTTACACAGACATTATGAATACATAAATAATGTTATAACATTAATGTTTTAACATGAAATTGAACAATGAAATTATGAATAAACTAAGAAACAACAAAGGTATAAATGATGAAATGTAGAAAGTTTAAGGCTGTTTGATGCTGTTTTGAAGGAGCACCAGAGCTGGTTTGGATACTATGAGTCAGTGCTGTGGCATACTTTAGTACCATTTTTATGCTGCATTATGTCTTTAAACAGACATCAGATGTGTACAGATACCTTAAGACTTAAGGCTACAGGATAATACATGATATCTGCCCATCTCTGAGGGCTGAGGAGTGTGATCCCAGTTTATACACTCATTCCAGGTGCTGTTTTGAGTGGAAACAAAAGGGAGGCAGTAGACAGGGTTTGTCCCAAATGGGCTGTCCATGCTCATTGCCTCAAGGGAGCTCAGAGGAAAAAAAGAAATTGGTGTGAGCAACACTATTAGGAGGTGACAGAAAAAAAAAAACTTTACTGTATAACATTTGGTTTGTTGGTCTATAAGAGATGCTTTGAGTTTGTAAGCCAGGGTTCATTTGGACTAATGTCTCTGGGGATCAATTTAACCTTGTCCCCAGTTTTTCATCTCCAGGGTTGTAATGAAATTGCACAGGACCCATCAGGGTCCAACCTTTCAAACCCTTGATTATAAGTGAGTGACCTAGCCTCTCAAATAAGATTACACCGCTTAATGGTGCATTACATAAGATAAACAGATTTGGGACTTAGGCAAATACAGGTGTGTACTCACTGGCCCACACACGTCTTCAAAAAAAAGTGGATCATCATGCTTTTCTCGGAATAATCATCAAATCCTTAATGTACAGTGCACCTGCAGTACTCTAAGTGCTTAAGGATGGCAAAACCTTCAAAAAAAGAGTCCTTGAAGGACAAAGAACTCCGGGGAGGGGGCGTGAATTAACTTAAAATGAAAGTTTATTCAGTTCACTAATTTTATTATTAATATGTTAAATAAAGAAATAAAAAATAAATAACGGCACCACCTCTCTTGTACATATTCTGTAATATTCTGAGCAGCTCAAGCTGTTTCTCATCACGCTCTGTAAAATACAGAGTGAGCGGCTACAACAAACTACAGCTCTCAGCTGGACAAAGCAAGCCAGTGTCACGCTAGTAAAGTTTTGATGGATGACAATTGTAAACATGGTAAAGACAATTATAGTGACATACAGGAGTTCTATTAGGCATTAGGTGCACGTGCATCTGTTATTATTGACACGCAAACAAATCATGTAAGTGCGCTCTCAGGGTACTGATCACTATAACATATTTCTGCTTGAACATAGTTTGGTATATTCACATAGTTGTCAAAATTAATGAACAGCGAGTGTATTATAATGGTACTCACAGAAAAAGCGTGTTTTTGAGAAGTTTGTGAGTTTCAGTGGTGTTTATGTACATATGGGCATCAGACCAAACACAGACACGATCGCTTGTTCTGACAGAGGAACTATTTACTGATGGCATCGACCCGCTTTCAGATCACTGAGTTTCCACATATCAGAATGTTTTCATTTTTAATTTGTATTTTGGTGTGTTTAGTGATTCTGAATGGATCCGTATAGTAGTTTATATGCAGGCGTTTGGCGTCTCCCTGTGGTCTTGTTTGTTATGGCTTGTTTGTTACTGTATAATTGAGCTTTACACACTTTTAAGATGTAAAGAATATCTACAGTGACATTTAAGCAAATTATGTTTGCAAAAAAACAACCACTGAATGTTTAAATCTATATTTAATTTGTTTTGTTTAAAAATAATTACATGGAATTGAAAAGTAATAAAACTACAATACAAAGGTTTTTGTGAATAGAAAAGGTTGGGGGTCCTTGCAGAATTGATTCGGAGAGGAGGGAGGCCTTGGAGTAAAAAGGTTTTTATTTTGTCACTGTGGCATCATTCAGGACAAGAAGACTTATTGGTAACAAGTAAAGCACAAATGGTACAGTGGTGAAGACAGTTAAAAAGTAGAAAAGAAAGAAGGAAAGAGAGAAATAAGGACAAAGGGAGAAGGTCAGATGTACTTTGTGAGAAGATAATAAGTCTAATAGAATTGTAGGGTGTCTGGTGGCTCATGCTGTCTGGCTTTGTGGTGACTGAGTGTTTGAGACCAGCAGAAGTCAACTCCTCTTAGGCCTAGACTCATACAAGCTGCTTACGTGGTTTACATCAAATCAGAAACCCTTAATGAAACTGCCAATGCTCTTTAGCAAGAATAATGTGCCATTGTTGGAAATGCAGAATGTACCTACTGTTTTGGTCATTATAAAATGCTTTGGATGCATTGCTGGATGTGATTACTGTCATATTTACATCTAAAATTCAAATGATTGGTCCATGAGATTTCAAAATAGATTCTTTCAAATGCCTCATGCTAACATTTTGCCTGTTTGGGAAAACATGAATTGGTACTTTATTTAATGGTATTTTATTTATTTAACTTTTTTATTCATTATTGACCTTTTGTAAAAGTCTAAAATCTGACCAGTCCTTTCTAATCAAGTGTTTCTATGGACTATACTACCAGACAAGCTTTTGTAAGTAGAAGTCCTCTGTGTTAAGATTGCATTCAAAAATACATTAAAATGTTGCTTTGTAGCACAGAGAGATCTGCGTAACCGAAAAAATGGTGTAGTGTTTACACTGAACTTTTACTTTTGAATTTGCTCAAAAATTGCTAGTAAATTTAATGATTAATTACAAATGGCAAGTAACACATTAAATTAAATGTAAAATTTTGAAATAGTAAAATAGTATTTTCTTGTAAAACATACACTGAATGACCTAGAAGCAATTTTCACTCAGAAATTCTTAGTAAATGTCAATTATTCCTTACGATGCAGTTGTTTTCCCCTTTGTTAAATAATCAGATAAACACTCTGAAGTTAATGCCTTGGACTAAACTACATGTCAACCCTCTATCAAGTACTGCATAACATCAGTTAGGACACCTACATTTACTCCAAGGTAAATTAATCTCTGTCAAATTAGGCTTTTCTCTTCACTTGACAGTGATAAGCACTTGTCTAGGTTCTAATTTGTCATTTCTGCAGTTTTTATCACAGTTTTATCACAAACGTCCAACCAATGTAATGTAAGATTAATATCCAATAAAAACCTAAACTGCTTATGTAAAGCATCATGTGCTTCAGATCCACATCCAATAAGGAAATGTATCAATAGAAATAGCTGTAATGTAATTAAAACATGACAAAAGCATGGCTTTGAAGTATCGCCTAAGTTCACGGAGAGGAGAGTAACTCAACGTGCCTGGCATATTAAACTCTCACACCAATGCTCTACATCACTGCCACAGCGTCTCCATATGTCACGGCGAACGGCTCTTAACCCCGAAAATGACTCACAAGATGAACTCACTCATGGCTTATACTTTGCCGTAATTATCGCCGCTACTGAATTAAAAAGCCTTTCCATAGACCAGCGAGTTTGTTGACGTGGATAAATGATAGAAAATTGTGTTTGCATGTGTGCGTGCATGTTGCAAACGCCAGGGAGACTATGGGTTGTTAATTATCTATTAAACTAAAAGGTTAAACTGGAGACAGGCTGTTGGGAACACATTCAGGTATAACTTGGGGATTAAAAAAGAAAAGAGTATCTTTAGAGCAGGACTGGCTTTGCAGGATGCTTTGGATTTATGCGGCCAACTAATGAAAAAATAAAGCATAGAGAGTTAAGTATGGTATAAGTGTAACTTATCCTCACAGCATAATAGTCAATAATAAATGCCTCTAATAAGAGAAAACAACACATTTCAGAATTTGCAGCCGTATCTGCCAGGAAAGTCGGTAGAAAGAACATCTTTGATCATATTTGAGTATATAATAGGAAGCAGCTAGTTCAATAGTTCCTGCTTGTCAAATAAGCATTGGAGAAGCAGATCTGGGGTTTTCATGTTTATATGTGAAGCATGCTGGGAAGAACAGCCATAGTCCTTCAAGTCTTTGCATTCTTTACACTAGACAAGGCGAATATGTTTCTGTGCTTGTCTTTCGTAAGTTTAGCTCTTCATACAATTTTAAAGGCTTCCCAAACACCCTCATGGGTTTGCTCCTGGCTTTCTGACATGACGGTGGAGCACACGGGTGAGTTTGCTAAAAGGAAAAGATATAACGGTGAGGCAAGCAGTCACTTTGTATTGTTAGAGAATCTGACAGGAGGAAGCATTTTCCTTCCTCTCAGACGTATGTTAAATTTTCATTATATGTCTGCCTGTCAGTGTTTGTTAGGGTTTGTCGAATGAGTAATGGCAAAATGACAGAGGTTTCCTCTAAATGTTAACTGTAGGGCATGACAAATTGACCACGATGATAAGTTATGACAGTAGAAAAACAACACCCAGAAAAGGAAACTTTGTCAAGAGAAACTCTGCTGTTGTTAACAAACAGTTTAAGAAAAGTTTGGTGTTCATTCAGGCCTTTACTAGGTTGTACTGTAGTTGCTAGACTGTTGCTAAGGTGTTCTAAACCATGGATGAGCACTTTGCTAAAGTGATTTAGGTGTTTCCTTGAGCATTTCTAAGTGGTTCCCATGGTGTTCTGAGTGGTTGCTTGGCAGTTGCTAGGCATTTGTTAGTGACAGACAGAAGATAGATAGATAGATAGATAGATAGATTGACAGACATACAAATAGATGATAGATAGATGGATAGATGGATAGATAGACAGATAGATGGACAGATGGATGGACGGACAGATAGATAGAGACAGAGACAGACAGACAGACAGACAGACAGATAGATAGATAGATAGATAGATGATAGATAGATAGATAGATAGATAGAGACAGACAGACAGACAGATAGATAGATAGATAGATAGATAGATAG
>JAFVLL020011326.1:0-12042 GCA_021397915.2 Tor tambroides
TGTTCTTCTGAACTTTCTATTCATCAAAGAAACCTGAAAAAATTCTACTCTGCTGTTTTCAACATAATAATAAATGTTTTTTGAGCAGCAAGAATATTAGAATGATTTCTGAAGGATCATGTGACTGGAGTAATGATGCTAAAAAATGTTTGAAATCACCAAAATTCAGCTTTGAAATCACAGGAATAACTTGCATTTTAAAATATTTTCAAATAGAAAGCAGCTATTTTAAATGGAAAAAATATTTCAGAATGTTACTGTTTTTGCTGTATTTTGGTTCAAATAAATGCAGGCTTGGTGAGCAGAAGAGACTTCTTTAAAAAATTAAAAATCTTACCGTTCAAAAACTTTTGACTGGTAGTGTATGTTAGCCTATAGTTTGAAGTTAAAGATATTAATATTAATAAGATGAGTCTGAGATGTTTATTTGACAGTGATTTCACATTTCTTGTATGTATGAAGGCTAAATACAAATAAAAGGTGAACATTAATTTATTTGTGCTGTTTTTTCCCCCTAAAATATTATATAGTTTTATAGGAGGAGCTCATAGGCAAATTCATTTTTCATAAGTTTCTAGGTACAGACATCTGTTGTGGGCATTCTTGGCAGTTTTTATGAGACTTTTGTAATAGTGTTCATATCGATATCGGAATTATATCGTATCGACCGAAATTTAGCAATATATCGTGATATAAATTTCGGCCATATCGTCCAGCCCTATCTAAGTGCTATTTTGGGACACCATGAATATGAACTCAAATGTGCTTTTAACATACTTTCTCTGTTAAAAAAAAAAAAAAAAAAAAGTATTTATTTGCCACTTGTACAATTGAAACCATCTTTCATACACTTTTAAATATACTCATCATACATAGAAAACACACTTATTATTTATTTAAAATATAAGATTAATATATAATGAATATATACAAAATGTATTTATAATGTATTGCCCACATATTTATATTGATTAAATAATTCATTTAAAATTTATTGTAATTATGTTAACATTCTCTTTATATGATATACTTAACTACATGTTTATGGTGTCATTAATAGTAGTCAAATACACTAATACTATGTCATTAGTAGAACTTTTTCCTCATTAAAAATATAGCACTTCAAGCACTTTATGCTTGTGAATTGTGAATTTTGGTACACATCTAAAAACATATGAATGAATAATCCAATCATGTGCTATTAGTCCATTTATAGTAGCCTAAGCACAGTAACCTATAGAGATTGACTTAAGTCATACATTTCAAAAATCCACTAAAATTTTATGTAAAGTGATTGTATCACACTTTTAAGCAATGTAATTATAAAACACTTCTGGTACTTTATCTGACTACACTTAAAATTAATTAGTTTAATTATATTAAGTGTACTTAAGTAGCACAGTTGGGAAAATGTACTTATAATTATTACATTACTAATATATTTTAAATAAAATGAATTTAATTTAAACTCAGGATAACTATGTAAAAGTGTACTAACATTGAACAAATTTTTAAATCATCCAAAGCACACTTTTAAGAAATACACTAATAAAAGTCCTCTGTATATATTTTTTTCTGTGGTATTATATTTCAGTGCACTAAAAATCAATTTAAATGTCAGTGGTATTTCATATACTTTTGCAACTGCACAGAAGTATTGAAGTAGAAATATACTTTTAATTAGTGTATTTATAGTGTATAACTTTTATAGTTTTATTTAGCACAAAAAATAAGAATGCATTACAAAGGTACTTGCTTGTATTTAAGTATTTTTTTAGTGCAATCAAGTACACTTTATTTTTACCTGAGCATTCATATAAATCATGACACGTTTTGTTGGTTCATTCTAACCAGATGCATACAGGTCTGAGCATGTGGATCTCACCTGCTCTGCAAAGATAAATGTGAAGCAGTAAGTCCCATTGTGAAATGTCTAGGAGATGTTAGTCATTGTTCTGTAAGTCAGTGGTTTTCTGACCTCTTGAGCACTGGAAAATGAGCATGTTTGGCACAGACATCCAAAGATGCGACACAATGAGTCTGACGTGTCAGCCAACAGAGCGAGATACCGGCCGATGAACAATAGCTGAAACTCTATCACTATAGTCACGCTGATCCTGTTCTGTTGCTGGCTGCGTCCTCATCATGAATTATCTAACACAGTGGTCCTCTAGCCTCTCAGGCCAGTATCACATCTGATCACATCATAATTTGCTAATCAATTCAAACCAAAAATTAAAACGTCTGTATGCATCTATCTACCCAGTTGCTTCAGTGACTCTAACTTACTCTTTATATGTCTACAAAGTTATTTAGTTTTTATTAAATAACCCAACTAATATGACAGAGTTCAATATGGCAGTAATCTCAGTGTTGTCAATGCTAATGGCTTTAAGCTTACTTTATTCTCAAAATGGCTTGGTTGTTTGGTGAGAAATGAATGACCACTAATTAAAAACTCCCAAACAATATCAGCAACGGAGATATTGCAATTATGCATATTGATTTGTTTCTCAGAAAGATTTCCCTTCAGTCTGTTCACTGGCTCCATCAGGAGCTGAACGAGCGGCGCTCGCTTTCAAAAGGCCATCAGCTTCCTCGCATTGATTCGGTTATTCAGACCCGACTATTTCTGCATGCTTTGGTGGGAACTCATGGATTTTCTATAGGCAGAGCCTGACATGTTTGCACTGTGGCCTATTAGTATTCACGGCCTTTATGGACATGTGGTAGAGATGTCAACAATGATCTTTAGTGGAGGTTGACATATTGTACATGGTCATGCACACACAACCAAAATTATTAATATAATTATTCTGAACACGTTATTATTTATTGGTGTCTTTTCTACCATTGCTAAACCACTTTTTCCCATGCATTACAGTGATTTTGCCACAGAAAAGCTTATTGAGTTATTGTGTTATTTATTATTTCTATTGTGCAAAAAACAAAAAACGATCAACAGAATCAAATGAAACGTCAAGAATCTCAAACATCAGCTCTTCTCTGAAAGCTCTTTTAAATGAACCACTTCTGTTTTATAATTTAATTCACTTGCACTGTTACAGTATAAAACACCTTTCAGAACGTGCAAGATAACATATGCAGTTATCCAATTAAAGCCCTCTGCATGCATGATTGCAGTCATACTTATTTTCCTAAATGAAAGAGTCTATTCTTAGCCTGTCAAAATGCAATGAATGACAGTCACCTCACACAGGTGTGCCGCTCAGCAATGATGAGAACACATAGAAAGGTTTCTTTCAGGCACAGCTGAGGAGTGAAATGTAAAGAGATTGTGCTAGTCAGACAAAGGGCACATCGCTGTGCCTCACCTGTGATTCTGTCTTTCTTTCTTCAGACTCACACGTAGTGGCTGTAGAGACGGAGAATATTTCATCCAGCAGTTATTTTAGTCAAGAACGCTGAATAAAATACTTGCTGTATGCACGTATTACACTGCAGGGCTACAAATTAGCATCAGAACCTAGTAAGCATCCTACCTAGACAGCATTTTGGAGCCTGATCTCATGATGACAACATACATGTGGGAACAAATGATACGTAGCACCATGTATGTTTCGTGACATATTCGATGTGAAATGTCCACTGAGTGGAGCTAAAAGAGTGTTTGTTTTTTTCCCCCAAAACAGAAGAATGTACATATGGTACGTTTTATGTGACATTGGTTTTGTACATGAGTGGTGCTATAACTGTAATGCTCTGTGACGTTTTTAAAATAAGGTACCATCAAATAAACCTACCTGATAGTATGAACAAAAGTGAATGTGACGTAAAAACACAATAGCAAGCATGCCGTTTTAGCTTGTTTTTTGATCTCTCATCTTTCAGCTCTTTCATCGTGACTCATGTTTTTGATTCGTACCCAAGGATTCTGCGTCCTGAGTCCAATTCTGTGTGGCTGAGCTACTGAGCAAAGCTTGTTACGTCCGGAAAGTGAAACAAATGGGGCTGTAATCATAACTGTGTACGAAAACAATTAAAAGTGCTTGCTGTTTTACCACCTCTAGTGTTCATTTCTGTTGGAAACTGCTGTGATATGTGCTTGTTAGTACATATTTCACGTCTTGCGAAAAAGTTCCCAGAGGTACGTTTTTGTCATGAGACCAGGTTGGCATTTTGGCTGTGTTCAAACTAAACAAAAATTTGGGAGCTGCCTGGTGCGTCCAGACATTTGAATTTCAAATCATAGTGAGCGTCCCACCGTACTCATTCATAAGCACATTTGAATGGTAGAGTAGTAAGCTTTCTTACTAGTCAGCACTGTGAGCGTCATAAGCACGATTTGGACATTCAAATGTCAAAACCTACTGAGCTGCCTACATAGTCAGCATTTAACCTCTTAACTGTCACCCGTCTCCTCAGAGGGACGCCTAAATTTACTTCACTACATTACAAATAAATCCTGATCTAATCATGACAAACTACATATCGTTGGAAAGGTCTAAGACTCCTAAATAGATATTTTACCAGTGTTTTTTATTACAAATTATGTAGGAACAGTAATAGATTAATTTACAACGATTGCACCTCAGAAATCTACATCATAACAGGAGTTCTGACCTTTGTCACAAAAAGATTTTTGGTTGCCTTTTTCCCTATCACGCTTTAGAAATCATCATAAATGATGTATCAGTTGAAAGCTTAAAAAATTCATCTTGTTAAAATCAGACATTGCATTACCATAGAAATGGTACTTCAAATTCATATTACAAAATGTATTTCTTCATGAATTATAACAATTTAAGTTTGTATAGTGCACTTTCACGTCTATGTTCAAAAATGAGGGTGACAGTTAAAGGGTTAATTGACCGAATGAACCGTGATGTGCTGCCATGAGGAGCATTTGATTGGTCACAGACAGACTCATTAGATCGACTATTTCTTTATATTTGTCAAAAATGAATCGTGTCAGTGTTTAGCAGCACACTACAACACAGAAGAGCTGAAATCCAGCAGACTCCGGTGAGGTGGCTCTTTCTGGCCGCTGGACACCGTCTCCTGTGATGTACGAAAGTGTTGTTGGAGCCTCTCTCATGGGGAGCGTTTGATTCCGGCTAATTATATGAGCATCTGAGGGCCGATATTGATGTAGCAGGTGGTTGGACTTATAATGGACTTATAATGACTCGTTCCTGAGACAGCTGCAGCGCTCCTGCACCTAATGAATAGTCAAAGTTAGACGGGAGTTTGTTTGAACAGAAACGTCCAGATGTCTTCGAGCTGCAAGCCAAAGCTGCTGCCAGTACTCTCTGTCCAGAGCATCACTGTCCTGAAGTATTGGAGAAGACTGACCCAGAGCCGAGAACGAGTGAACTCTGAGCCTCGTATGTTCTCATTTGTCTTGTGTCTCACCAAGCAGCCTTTCCCCCAATGCTAATGCCTTCAGAGGCCTGCTGATAGTTAATATCAAGAGCCGACAGGGGTCCGTTAGCGGTGTAGCCCACTAATGGTCCATTACAGAGTGAACGGAGTGTGGGCTTATGGGTAAGGATGTTCAGAAGGGGGCAGTGTGAATCTACAGGCGTCTCAGGAGATCTTCTCCAGTCAAATGTTGGGTCAAAGGTCTGTCCCGAGAGGGTCACAGTCAACAGGGAAAAAACAATGCTAAATGCTTAAATTAACCATATAAACTGCCTTAAAAGGGAAACAGATGCCAACATGGACAGGCTGGCGTGAAAACCAAAAACAAAGCACTGAGTGTCTTAAAAACAAGATTCTTACACCTCACATCTTAAAAGTATATTAAAAAAATGTATTTGCAAATACTATTAATGAAGAAAAAGCCACTTAAGGGTACTTGAAGAGAGATACTTTCATGACTATAAAACACTTAAGTACACTTTTAAAAAGAGCACTAATAATGTCAAAAATTAAGTTTTGATGTGTTGACTGACATATTAAAGCACATGTAGAGTACTTGATTATCATTTTAACTGCAGTGTGTTATTCAATCTTATATTTGAAGTTAATATATTTTAAATGTACTAAATTGCAACTTAATCATTACAAATGTGTAGTTAAAAAAATATTTAAATACATGACAATTTTTGGTCACTTTATTTTAAGATGTCCTTGTTACAGTGAAATTATACATTTATGTACTGAGTAATGCTATATGGTTAGGGTTAGGATTAGGGTTTGTCTTAGGGTTACTTGCATGTAATATATTGTTTTTATAATAGTAAGTACATGTAATGTGTAAGGACGCCTTAAATAAAGTGTTATCCAATTTTCAATAGAAATTACAATAAAGTACTTTAATTTTATTCAAAGACAATAGAAGTAATTATGAAATTACATATAAAGATGTGCTTAAGTCCTACTTCAGTGGCTCAAAAAGGACTATAAAGTTCAGCTAATTGCTTTTAATTTAAATGCAAACTACATTTAATTTAAACTGTAAATACAAATATTTTAAGTGTACTATTTTTTATGTGGTCAACTAGGGTACAGTAGGGCGATACGCAAATTCTGCTGATTGCAATTCAGATTTGTATGATGAACAATTTTTGTGTTGGATCGCTAGTGTAAAATCTAGTTCCTGATGGAAAACTAGTTCAAATCAACTGGTTAAAGTCATCTTGGAGGAGAACACAACTGATTCCAGACCACTTGTTAAATACTTTTATTTTATTTATTTATTTTATTTTTTCCCCCTGGTGTGTAAGAGATATGCACAATCTTTTTAGACGTTAGAGTTGTGAGAACATAAACTCATACTGTATGGTTTGGAGCTTCAGTGCAAGGCTTTCATTAACATGACGTGCCAAGAAAAGCTCAACCTCCATGCAAATTGCAATGACACTAAGGAAGACAACAAAACTGTATTATAAGACAACAGTTATGTAAATTAAAATATGCATAACAGTACAGAGTCTATATAAATGCACAAAGTTGTCAGCCATAAACAACATAGTTATAATGAACTAGGCAGTGTTAAATTACCTGGTGGAAGAATTCTTTATATTACTTATTATTTTATTATCAAGGCCTTTGTTGAGCATTGGTGTGTTTTATCTGTAATCTGTGGGAAGTGTCAGAATGTTACGACACATTAGCATTGGCAGGATGACTGATGTTTGTTTGATTGTCTGAGCTGGTTTAGTGTGTGCTGAGCAGATGCAGCTGACTGCATTATATCACTGTCTCACATACGTCTGCCTTCATATCATTTATTCAGTGGCGCGTGAACAAACACCTCACTTTGCCAAGGTCAGTGTCGTCTGTTGAGACAGGAGCGTTCACTTCAGTCATAATGAGCTGTTAAACAACACGCTTATTAAACTCGCTTTATTACATGGATTTAGTCAGAAACATTGTAATAATGACTGTTAGTCTGTTCTTGTGACTGCAGGCCGGCGGTTTAATAATGCACATACTGTATGCTTTCACAATGAGTTCATTTCAGATTTGCATGAGTGATTATGCATGGTGATTTACTCAGCAAACACAACGGAACAGAGGTTTCTGGAAATCAGATTTGCCATCTAAATGAGTGCAACACTGAGCCAGTGCTGATAAACACCTTCCTATGCAAAAGAAGAGTCCAGTTCTGTCATTTTGTAGTTTCAAGCTCATAAAATGACATTTGAAGTATTTAACAGTCTTTTGAGGATCAGGTTAAGTTAAGTCATCAGCTGCATCCCTATTTGCATTTTATCCATCCTAAATATGTGAGATTAGGATTAGTGTGTCCCAATCATACTACTCTGAAAATAATAAGCCATGATTCCCTGGATGCTTTACTGTCAGGATTTTCTGAGCTCAGAAATTACATGCTTTGTGTATGAGCAAAGTTGGCTGACTGCACAATTGCAATTAATTCAAAATAAACATAATTACATATTTGTAATAAATGTTTACATATGAGTTGTTATTATAAGGGTAAAATGATGGGCTGTAAAGCCTGGAAGTGAACTTTCCTGAAGATCCTGAAGAACAAAAATGGCATGAAATATTATTAAAGCTAAAGCTTAAAGGTAAGAAATAATGATGTATCGTGCTGTCTCATACATAGTCAAAAGTATGTCGTTTCCCATCACCAGAGGACTACATGTTTGTATGAGAACTGGAATGAAGCCATGACCATAAAGACACTGACTAAACACACTTAACTTCCAGTGTTTATGAAATGCGTGCGATTGTGGGAAACGGTGTGTGGCTTTGCTTTTACTATAAAAGTACAGTAGCTGGAGTCAGCGAGTGAGGAATTTGGGCTTATAAAGACAGAAGTTTGGCCATGAGGAGGTCCTGGGTTTGTGTTTGCTCATGGTGAGCTCTGGACAGCACATGTAGCTTACTAATAATATCTGCGGTGGGAGGGCATGCTATTTAAAGCTGGCCTGGCCTGTGGGAGATGTCCAGCTCCAGCCCAAAGGGCATGGGAAGCCCAGTCCTACAGCTGCCTTCACATGTCTTCTCCTTCAAAACCTCAGGACCTCACCATAGGATGCTTTGTTTGATGCCTCCAGACCCAAGAAGAGCATGTCATGAGGTTAAATAACTCACTTCAGGAAGCTTCGTATGATACGTTTCTTGAGGATCTTCTACTGGGGGAATCTCACAAAGAAACGTTTCATCAAAAAATCTAAAGCAAAAAATATGAAATTATGCTTAAAGTAAAATTCTGTACAAAAATGCTTCCATGATGCACTGTTAAAAAAATCAAAGTTGTAAAAAAAATAGTATTGGAGTCTCACATTTATCACAAAAGAAGAGAAAAAACATTCTCCTTAATTCAATCTATTATTTGTGAGATTTATTAGTAATTTAAGTGAAAACTGTTTCACAGTCAATCCTACACCTTTCTTCAGTCTGTATACTTAGAATAATACTTTGGAATTGAAATAAACTATGTTTATTATTTAATAAAATGTATATTTTTATATATGTTACATATATGTTTCTTGTATTACATTAATGAGATTACAGTAAGACAGTTTGGAGGGAAATGTGCTTGTAGACAACATAATTTTAAAATTGACACTATTTTTATTTTCTTTTTCTCATTGAATCTTCTGTTTTGTTCAGAAGAATATTCAGATTTTGTAAGTAAAACTGGGTTGTGAATGGCAATTTGTGTTTAAATGTTGTGAAAATAAGGTCCGAAAAAGGCTTAAAGTGTGAAAAATCTGTAAACACATGTTTTTTGGTCCATAAACTAAAATGAAAGAAAGAAAGAAAGAAAGAAAGAAAGAAATGCATACAGGTTATTATGGGAACAGCATGAGGGTCAGTAAATTAAGACAGCATTGATGTTTTGAGTAAAAAAATCCTTTTCAATTTTTTTTTATTTTGGAGTCATGACCAATCCAGCAAGTGACATTCACTCTACCACATGTTATTTTGGGAAGAAGGTGGTTAAAATGTGTCACAAACAGAGCTCAGCTAGTCCTTCAGTGAGAACGTGCAGTTATACAGAATGTGCCGTTTGTTATGCTGATAAACACTGAAATAGCTGAACATTTTGTTTTAATGGCAATTACCCCCTCGACTCCAGTAAGCTTCCGTGAATCCCTGGGATCCTTCTAAACACTCTGGACCTTTCCATACGATAGAGGACATCCTTCAGCGAGCGGGAGAGCGGGATTAGTTCTGAATCACCTTTTGCTCAATAGTTATGGCGTAATGACTTTTGAGGAACAGATTATGCAGGATTTGCGGGGATAATGCGGAGCGCTGTGTTTGCCAATGTGGACACAGACGCAGTGAGACACACTCTCCTGAGAGAAAACACCATCACCTGCCCACAGACAGACGCATCCGCACACAGCTGTTCTCCTGCTTGACCTCACGTGATCTGAGCGGATATCTTCACGGGCCAGCGTCTGCTTGGGCCTTCCCAATGTGCCACTCTCATGACAAATCCATTGGCCGCATGGAAAAGTGCAAACTGGCCCGGCCGCTCTATTTTTAGTCCTGCAGCCACTGGATGTTCATGTAAATGGCTCTGAGATGCTCCAGAGTAAGTGCTTTTCTCACTTTCATTCTCTCTGAAAACGAGTTATTTGTTCTTCTTTGCAGGTTTAGGTTGATGAGGAGTTTATCGTGATCTTTTCCTTAATGTCAGTGAATGTGAGTGTTTGAGGATCAGTGTGTTAGGTAGTCAAAGATACATCAGCAAGCTCTGATCACACCATTATCTCGTTAGAAAGCTAACCGATGAGATATTATGAGTCTGTTTGGTGCTGTTTCATAGCTTCATGCTCAACATACAGAGTTTTGAAAACCCTGAGAAATTCCTGTGGAGATCTCAGTTATGTTTCTTTTGAACTTTGTCTCAGCTGAAACACTTGTTCATGTACAGTAAGACTACAGAGCTATAAAATTAGCACTTGCATATTATTGCTCTTTTGTTGATTTTGATTGCTTCTATTGTCCTCGTTTGTTGCTTTGGATAAAAGCGTCTGCTAAATGACAATGTAAAATTAACAAGCTCTAATAATTAGATCTTGAAAGAATTGCATGATCATTTTTTTTAGAGAAGACTAACTTGACAGAGTATCTTGGCAAACCTGAGCACAGTTGAGAATCTATTGAGATCTCTTTGAAACTCTAGAGGAGATACCTATGAGATTACTATGATCTTTGTCTCAGGAGAAGCATCTGAGAAGCAGTAGATTTCAAGTTGCACTCTATTTAATCACATTTACTGTCTTGCAGAAATATTAAAATATTAATGGTCTCAAGCAGCAGATCATATATCTGTATTTACTGCTGTGGTTTTATTTATCTGCATGCTCATTTATCCAAATATGTTATGGCTGCTGATTTAAGCAGGTCTATCTGTTGTTGTCTCATGAAGAATCTTTCTAGAAATGTTTGGGATTGCGTAAGATAAGCAGATTCACCGGTTCAGTTTCATAATGCCATGAAAGCTTTGTGAGGTATTTGCTGTTTGCAGCTTTGTGGTCTCTGTGAAACAATCCACTTTGTGATGTTAGTTAGACATGTAATCCACCACTAATACACTCTGTGTGTCTGTAAATATTAGTCTGGACATCCTCTGGTGGAACTAGCGCACCTTCTGAACCCAAAACCTAAATTTGACATTATTTGATGGTGCTCTGAAAAATCAAAAGTAGTTTAATGTCTTTTCTCTTTGCCAAAGGAAAAAGGAAAGGAAAATAACTCCTAAAAACACAAAGCTGACCCTAAACAGTGAGAGTGCTGAGAGATCCCCATTATTTTTATAACCAAGAACCATTGAAAAGACTGCAAGTCTATCCTTCATAGCCTCATTTTCATCCATGTATAATTCAATATGACATCTACCCTTACCAAGATCTACTGTGTATAGAGAGTGTATTTATTGTGATAAGGCCGGTAACCCATTGCTTTGAAGAGCCACTTTCACACATTATTGTAGTTACATTATTAAACTATTTTGAGCACATAACCCAGGGATAGGAGTGAGCGATATACTCGCTGTTTCTCGTTTCGTTGTCTATACTCCCTCTGAAGATCACATTTTGTCAGTGGTAACCATTTATAAGCTGAGTAACCATTACAAAATCGGCTGTTATTCCTTGTGAGGCATAAATTATTGTAATTTATTTCTTACTTTGGAATGTAATGTTTACATTTCTGAAATGAGGCAGCCTCATTGTCTTATACAGCCAACAAATGCGACCTCCAGAGGGTGCAGCCTTCAAAATTAGACACAGCGAGCAGTAGAAATTTGACAACTGATTATTGTTATTATAACATTTATTGTTATTACAGTTCAGCATTGTCATGAACATTTATCATTTGCACGCATTTTCCACTTTAAACGTTTAAGCGATTTTTCTCGCTTGCTGTCTGAAGACATTAGAAACATTTCTGAGCACAAACAGCTATAGCACATATACAGAAAGCCACCTGTCACACAGCATGTGAGTAGTAAATTCGGTCACTACTCAGTACAAATACACACAAAGTTATGTCACAATGCTCATCTTGGCAGGTATATTCATAAACACAGTCAGTTCCCCTTTCAGTCGGTCACTCCGAGTCACGTCGGATGACCGACGAAGT